>JAXQQM020059035.1:0-42375 GCA_034641835.2 Pinus albicaulis | reverse complement strand
AGGAGTCGTCTAACGAGGCGGAGGAATTGTATGGGATGGTCAAAATTGGCGAATAAGACCAAGAATTTAAAAAATCTTGTAGAAACAGTGTTTGAATCTTCATTTTGACATTGGAAATGGATTCAGCACCATCAAAAACCTGTAGGACACCCAAAATATTAAACTTTGATAGTTATAACATGGATTTAGAAAAATTCCTGCCGGATTTTCTGAAAATCTTATCGGAATTTTCATGATTTTCAAGGCGATTCCTCTAGCTAGTTAGACTACGGCTATGAACATGTAGTGGGTTGGTGGCGTCGCTATGCAAGGAAAAGAGCATGTGAACTGACGGCCAAATCTTTCTTTGGAGGGGTTTAGTTTTTAATTTAAATTATCTTGGTACTTGTTGATGGATTTCGAAAATGGCCATTCTTACTTTTCTTTCATGTAAAAAATGTGGTTGCTTAATAAATATTATTTTATATGGATGTTTAGCTAGATATTTTTTTTCATGTATAGCCTAGATTGAAGACAAGTTTTAAATTTTATTGTGAAAATATTTGCAATATTATAATAAAAGCAGGTTATATGGTAGTTAGTCTTTTTGTCTAGTTTAAAGATATTTATATTTTGAAATCTAAACTATGTGTAAAAATAGCATTAAATCTCATAATGAAGTTACAATTTTTGTCTTGATTGTTACTTTGTAATGAAAAGAATTTATATTGTTTTTTATTGTAAAACACTACTTTGACGAGGTTTAAAATTGCATACTTTAAGCCCATAAAAGAATATTACTACCTAACCAATTAAAAATGTAATTTTTTATGAATAAAAGAGAAAAACCATTACCATTAGCAAAATGTGTTGTGGATCCATGTAATAATATGGAAATATCATGGTCATTAGAAATTACATGGGGGATCCATGTCATCAAAGAGATTATGGAGCTAGAGATCTCGTGATGCGGATCGTCGGTGAAACGAGTTTTTATTGTTGAGCTAGAGACCATATAAGTACAGATCCGTGAGATTGTGTCGACAAGCAATCCAACACAGCAACGAGGCCATAACAGATCATTGGTAAATTGTGAGGATCGCTACAAGCGTGATTCGTGAAAAAGGAGCCTGTGAGCTCGCATGATATGAATTATGAAAAAGGAATTATTGACGTCTATGTGAACTTGCTTATGTTAATTAATGCAATAGATTGAAAATATTGTGAATAACATAAATGACATAAGCCATTAAAAACAAATTTAAACACATCAACATGACAAAATTTAATAAGGAGTTCACCAGAATTCCTAGCTACATCTCCTGGTCCTTTAGCTTCTATTGTTGAACTCTTTATTATGTCTTCAAAATGCTATTATAGGTATGAGCTCAAAAACAAAAGCTCAAATCAGAAAATTGACCTCACCATTGTGACCCGATTGAAATTTCGGTCAAAGTGAGTATAAAATTGCCTATTTTTGGCCACTGTGACTTCCAGACCCCCTGAAAAGTCAAAAACCACATATGTCTATTGCAAAACTGCCTTTGCCTGCAAGGAAACCACCTTTTGGTAATTAAAACCACTTCTGGAAAAACCACGCTGGTTTGGGCGCATTCAACATTTGTAGATTCGGCATTTGCAGACTTCAAATAGAAGTCAGATGAATGGGCTTACAAGTCCCGACCTATAGCACAAGTGGTTAGCACTCTTATGTGAAGGCGCTCGTTTATATAGTGTTTTGGATGGGTTGGAGGTTCGAAACCTCTGCCCACCATTCCGCCAACGTTTATGGTAATTGAACTGTATATATATAACATATATATTATGATATATGTTAATACATATACGGTGGCATATTATATGGTGCATTGTATATAGTTTTAATGCTATGGTGATAAGGTTTGCGGAAATTTGGATATACAATGTATATGGTTGATGCGATATGGTTCGAATGTGATGGTTCGATAATGATAATGGTTCCAGCGGTCGTGGGGTTGACCATGACCGTCTGGTCCCTTTTTCCGGCAACCAATCCTACACACAATAAATATAATATTGTCCGCCAATATAAACAAGTAACACAGTAGCTCGACTGGCAAACGAAATTTGGTGAAAATTTAGCGCTTCCTGGAGGTTAGGGGTTTGATCCTCCCTGACCCCAAAACTTTTGGAAATAAGTTTTCATTGGGAAAAATCTGAGCTGCCATATGTCAGCTTCAGATTGGCCCATATCAACCAATCATATCTCAACACGTCACTGACCTCGATGACATCACCATGGAGAAATGGCGCATTCCCAGGATGACATGTGTCCTACTAACATCACCCTGTTGATTGTTGACTTTGACTGTTGACTTTGACCATTTTCTGTTTGACTTTTAACTTTTTCCATTTTTCCCTAGCTTGCCCTGAAACTTTGATTTGCCACAAATTACTCATACGAATTCGGTTTCACACATCGTTTGCACGATTTGAAAGTTGTCGACGAGCACTTCAAATTGATTACATTCTCATCTGCATTTGAGGACTTTGGTCTGGAGGCAAAACTAAATCCATTTTGGATCACTCCTCCCCATTAGAAGCTTTTGGACCACCAAAAGTTGGTTTTAGCTGTCGAGTAAGTGAGCATATGTTTCCTTCACTTTTCCAATTTCTATCCACCATGCTTTACTTGGATTTGTACCTTTAATTCCAACTTAAAGATACTCAACTGCTCCACGTCACCAAGTCCTTATCCTCTTGTTGAGAGATGTGTCCTCCTGTAACTCGTTGAGATACTTTGGTGAAAAATCTTCGATGGAAGGTACCTTAATTTTCTCTTTTGGATATTCAATCATTGAAGGTTCATACAATCATAAATTTTCCACATTTATGACAGAATAGATCTACATATAAGCTAGTAGATCAAGGCGCAAAGTGTTGAGATTCTGACAAGATGATGAGCTTAGTGAAAGGGTCGCCTTCACTAAAGTGGTCATGAACTATTTTGGCGCAAAGTCTATTTTAGACTATGTCTATTTTTAGACATATGGATCATGTTCTATGAGTTGCAGGATTCTATTTGTGGATGGTTGGTCAATTCGGAAAAAATAGATGGACTTCTATTTTTAGACATACTGGGCGGAATCTATTTTTAGATTGCCAGTCTAAAAATAGATATGTCGAATATTATTAGCTCTTAATAATATTTGGATTCTAAACATTATCTTATCCTCTTGGAGCACTTCAGTTTGATGCCTGGATGTGGCACATGCAGCTGACAGAAGGAATTACGCTATTCCTAGGGTTTAGTGGAGCTATTGCATGGTTGACTTTAGTTAGAACTCATGTGACAGAGTTTGGTGGAGTTGATGAGATAGTTAATGGAGTTGTGTTCAGTTTAACTTAGTTGAGCTAGTTGTATCTAGTCTAACTGATTGATACAATTAGTGAGCGTGGTGTGAATTAATTATTAATTAATTCACTAATTATTAACTCATAAATCAACTAAAGAATACATTAGTTAACTGCAGTGCATGGACAGTTTCAGTGGAGACCAGTGAAGAGGTGGGTGAAAGAGCAAGTGTGACTATCAGTTGTGAATATAATGGTGCATGAGATTTTCACACACATTGATGGAGAAGCCAATGAGGATTGCGTAGTACATACTAGTGGGATTCGAACCTGGATCTTGGTATTATCCATATTGGATTACGCATTAGAGGCAGGCTAACAGGTGGAGCAGATTGGAGCATGTGTTTTGTATGATTTGAGCTTGTGTAGTGTGTAACAATTGGAGATTGTACTGAGAGCTTGTGAGGAGTTTGTACAATGATTGTTACATGATCTCTATCATTATAATATACAGATAGTTGGGGGTTTTCATCTTTAAGCTTTCCCATAAATACTGTGTTTATATGTGTGATTGTTTATGGTTTTAATGTGCGCATGCGATTGTTTATATTTCCGCAAATTGATGATCAATAGTAGAAGAGGTTATGTATTATGCATGAAGCTCAAATAGTGTATGATCAGGATAATCTTGGTGAATAATTTAACATTTATTCAATTTTCTACATGGTATCAGAGCAATATTGATCATTGGAGAAATTGCAAGACATTGAAGCAGTTGAGTTTTGTGCTGGTGGAATTCGAATTTGCAGCAGTGTTTTCTTGGTGTCGAAGTTGAGATGTCTTTCAACGGATTGCGATTGGGTATATATGAGGGGCAGCTGGAATTATATTGCATGGAAGGACGGGATGGAGGCGGTGCTGGAGGATAATGGGTTGAAGGAGTTCATAGATCTTTGAAGTCAGCCTACTTCTAGCGATGCTGCGTAGTGAGGCTTGGCAAAAGAAAACGACAAAGTGTCGAAATATTACGACGGAGGGTGTGAAGGATCACATAGTGTCTAGCTTGCATGGTAAGGCTTCTCCATTCTTGATGTAGAAAGCCTTGACATATTTATTGCAAAGCAAGAGCGACCAGAGGAAGTTGGCGCTCAAGGATAAACTCAGAAACATAAAGATGGAGAAAGGCGACAGTATGCCCAAGTACCTCACGAAGTTCATCCAATGCAGGGATGAGCTGGGAAGTGTGGGGGTTACTGTTGATGATGAGGACTTGGTGATCTTGGCTCTCCTTGGGCTTCCAAAGAGTTGGCATTCCTATCAGGACTCTGTCAATGGTCGGGAGAAATTGCCAGGATGGGAGCGACTTTGGTCGGATCTTGTGCAAGAGGAGATAAGGTGGAGTACCAGGGACGGATCTTCATCAAGGAACTCTGATGAAGAGAATTTCACTATGGCTGCCAAAGCAAAGAAGGGGAAGAGCAAGAAAGATTCTCATTCCGGTGCGAAAGGCAAGAAGCAGGACATGTTCAAGGTGAAGTGCTTTCACTGTCACCAACATGGACATTATGCCACAAATTGTCCGCAGAAGAAGAAAAATAAGCAGGCTACTCGATCTACAGCTGGAGAGGCCTTAGCCTCGTAGTTTGAGCTGGATTTTTTGCTGATCGCATGCTTGGTTTCAAGTATGGCGGGATCAGTGTGGTTTCTGGACAGTGGTGTGTCTTTTCACATGACAAGAGATCGAGATTTGTTTACCGATTTGGATGAGAAAGATCTTGGAGTGCACATCGAGATGGGCGATGATGGTAGATACAGTGCGACCGGTATCGGTACCATTTCCTTTGAGAGGGAGTATGGTAAACCCTTCGTATTGAAGGAAGTGATGCATGTTCCAGGATTGAAGAAGAATCTTATCTCTGTGGCGATGTTAGAAGACAAGGGATATGATGTTGTCTTTAGCGAGGGAAAGGCTTTCCTGCGCAGTAAGGCAACTAGTGAGACCCGAAGGATAGGGGTTCGAGTTAAGAACCTTTATCAATTGTAGGTAGATGGCTGCACAACAATGGCAGGCAAGGCAGAAGGAGTGGTGAGCCGGGATGATGGTGAGTTGTGGCACCGGAGATTGGGCCACCTTCACCATGGAGCTTTGAATATACTGCAACAGATTTCTACTGGGCTTCCTAAGGGTACTCTTGCGCAGTCAGATCAGTGCAAGGGATGTACCTTGGGAAAATTTGTGAAAGCCACCTTTCACAAGAAGGATAGTCACGCCACGACGATCCTTGAGAGAATTCACACAGACGTGTGTGGACCTTTCTCAGTAGCTTCGACAGCAAAGCACAGGTACTATGTGATCTTTGTTGATGATTTTTCTCAGAAGTGCTGGATATTCTTCATGTAGAAGAAGAGTGAGACATACTCAAAGTTCCGTGAGTTCAAGGTGCTGGTTGAGAAAGAATCGGGGAAGTAGGTGAAGGCTCTTAGGAGCGACAATGGTGGTGAATTCATCTCTGGCGAATTCAAGGACTTTTGCAGCGCAGAAGGAATTCGAAGAGAGCTCATAGCACCTCATAACCCACAGCAGAACGGGGTTGCTGAGCGGAAGAACAAAATGATCGTGGGTGCTGCACGGGCGATGTTGCATGATCAGGGCCTACCCATTCACTTGTGGGCGGAGGCATGCAATACTGCAGTATATGTGCAGAACCATTGTCCTCACAGGATACTTGGCATGAGTACACCCGAGGAGGCGTTTTTTGGTAAGAGGCCTGATATTTCCCATTTGAGGATTTTTGGTTCACCTGTTTACATTCATGTGACGAAGGATGCCAGGAAGAAGCTGGAGCCGACTGCAGAGGTTGGGATATTTTTGGGGTACACTGATACGCCCCACAACTATCGTGTGTATTTTCCAGACAGTCGCAAGACTGTTGTGTGATGGGATATCAAATTTCAGGAGGAGAAAGCCATGAAGTGTTCGCTTGAGAGGGAGCCACACTTGCATGCAGATGAGGAGCTATTAGTTCCTAAGGATGAGCCTTAGGATGTGGATCAGCCACAAGAGGAGGTTCATGGAGTGGAAGAGACCACTCATGCAGCGCCAACCATCAGAGGGCATAAGCGCACTACAGAAGCTGAGCGACTGGCTCAAGATGCAAAGAGGATTGTAGGAGCACCTACATCACAGCGCAGACAAAGTCAGTCACCTCATCGGTATACTGGATACATAGCTCTTATGAGCAAGTGTATCGTGATTGAGCCATCCTCTTTCGAGGAAGCTGTGGAGGATCATGCATGGGTGGATGCCATGGTGGAAGAGTATGATTCGATTGTCAGAAACAGTGCATGGGAGATTGTCCCAAGGCCGGAAGGGAAATCAGTGGTGGGTTCGAGATGGATCTACAAAGTGAAGAAGGCAGCTGACGGGAGTGTGGAGAAGTACAAGGCAAGATTTGTTGCCCGAGGCTTTTCACAGATAGAGGGGATCGATTATGAGGAGACCTTTGCACCTGTCGCAAGGTATTCTTCCATACGGACGATCCTAGCTCTCTCAGCGCAGATGGGGTGGCACATCCATCAGATGGATGTGAAGACTGCGTTCCTCAACGAAGTCATTGAGGAGGAGGTGTACATAGAGCAGCCTGAAGGTTTCGAGATCTTCAGCAGTGAGTTGCATGTGTGCCGACTCAAGAGAGCACTGTACGGGCTGAAGCAAGCACCTCGTGCTTGGTACACTCGGATAGACAGCTACTTCACCGGGCTTGGATTCTCCAAGAGTGAGGCGGATCCAAACCTATACTAGATTGTGGTGGAGGGGAAGCTGTTGATCATCGTACTGTATGTAGATGATCTGATTTTGACTGGCGATGAGCAGTTGATACTTTCATGCAAGGAGGATCTTGCACGAGAGTTTGAGATGAAGGACTCGGGCATCCTTCATTATTTCCTGGGATTGGAGATTTGGCAGCGCAGCGGAGGACTGTTTGTTTCTCAGGGAAAGTATGCCCAGGAGATTCTGGAGAGGTTCAACATGCAAGGCTGCAAGCCTGTTGACACTCCTCTTCCTGGTGGTTGGAGGAAGGAGGATGCTACTTCAGCGGAGGTAGTGGATGCCACTGTTTATCGACAGTTGGTGGGGTCGCTTATGTATCTGGTCAATACACGACCCGATATATGCTATGCAGTTAACCAGCTTTTACAAGCTATGGTTAAGCCTACCAAGCTCTTTTGGAAGGCAGGAAAGCATGTATTGTGCTATATCAGAGGCACATCAGGATATGGTCTATGGTGGCCGTATTAGTTTGGATGAGGTGAAGCTATGTGGCTTCATTGCATGTATTGGCCGGGAGCCCAATGGACGAAAGAGCACATCCGGAGGGATTTTCAAGACGGTCGCACAAGAAGCCGTGTCAAACAGTAGCGTAGAGATCCGTGGCACTGGGGCCTTAATCAGCAGAGGTATATGGCAGCAATTTTGGCTGCATGCGAGGCTATATGGATGAGGAAGATCCTGGTCGGGTTGTTCGGTTCACACTTAGAGCCTACTGTGATTTATTGTGATAATCAAAGTTGCATCAAACTCTCGGTTAATCTAGTATTTCATGATAGATCTAAACACATTGACATCCGATATCATCATATCAGAGATTGTGTGCAGCGGAAGATCATGTTACTTTCATACATTCCCACGGAGGATCAGGATGCTGATATCTTGACGAAGGCACTCACCAGGAGCAAATTTGAATACCACAGGGGCAGGATAGGGGTTGCAGATAATCCATATCTTGTTGAGAGGGAGTGTTGAGATTGCAACAAGATGATGAGCTTAGTGAAAAGGAGTCGCCTTCACTAAGTGGGCCCGCAGGCTATTTTTGGCGCAAAGTCTATTTTTAGACTATGTCTATTTTTAGACATATGGATCATGTTCTATGAGTTGCAGGATGCTATTTGTGGATGGTTGGTCAAGTCGGAAAAATAGATGGACTTCTATTTTTAGACATACTGGGCAGAATCTATTTTTAGATTGCCAGTCTAAAAATAGATATGTCGAATATTATTAGCTCTTAATAATATTTGGACTCTAAACATTATCTTATCCTCTTGGAGCACTTCATTTTGATGCCTGGATGTGGCACATGCAGCTGACAGAAGGAATCACACTATTCCTAGGGTTTAGTGGAGATATTGCATGGTTGACTTCAGTTAGAACTCATGTGACAGAGTTTGGTGGAGTTGATGAGACAGTTAATGGAGTTGTGTTCAGTTTAACTTAGTTGAGCTAGTTGTATCTAGTCTAACTGATTGATATAATTAGTGAGAGTGGTGTGAATTAATTATTAATTAATTCACTAATTATTAACTCATAAATCAACTAAAGAATACATCAGTTAACTGCAGTGCATGGACAGTTTCAGTGGAGACCAATGAAGAGGTAGGTGAAAGAGCAAGTGTGACTATCAGTTGTGACTATACTGGTGCATGAGATTTGCACACACATTGATGGAGAAGCCAATGAGGATTGCGCAGTACATACCAGTGGGATTTGAACCTTGATCTAGTAATTATCCATATTGGATTACGCAGTAGAGGCTGGCTAACAGGTGGAGCAGATTGGAGCATGTGTTTTGTATGATCTGAGCTTGTGTAGTGTGTAAGAATTGGAGATTGTACTGAGAGCTTGTGAGGAGTTTGTACAATGATTGTTACATGATCTCTATCATTATAATATACAGATAGTTTGGGGTTTTCAGCTTTAAGCTTTCCCATAAATACTATGTTTATATGTGTGATTGTTTATGGTTTTAATGTGCGCATGCGATTGTTTATATTTCCGCAATTAATGATCAATAGTAGAAGAGGTTATGTATTATGCATGAAGCTCAAATAGTGTGTGATCGGGATAATCTCGGTGAATAATTTAACAGTTATTCAATTTTCTACGTAAAGAATTCTCATCAATTTTTTCAAGAATTTTGAAAGGACCATATCTAATTGGTTTCAACTTTTTACCATCCCCTTGAAGTATTTCTTTGCTGATGTACAACCACACTTGATCACCAACTTAAAAACTATTCTCAACTCGATGCTTTTCGTGCCCTTCTTTATACTTTTCTTGGCTCTTTTCCAGCTATTCTTGTACTTCCTGGTGAATTTCTTGGATCTGTTCAATGAACTTGGTTTCTTTGTCCATGTCATTGTGTCCATCAACTGTTATGTATTTACCAAAGACAAAATCCAAGGGAGACTTGGGTTGAAAAAAAAAACAAGTCTCAAATGGAGAACTCTGAGTAGAAGAACGTTTCGCATGGTTGTAAGCATGATGTACATAGCACAAATGCTCATCCCAAAGCTTGGGATGCTTGCTGCAATAACCTCGAAGCAACTATACCACTGTCTTGTTTACCACTTCTGTTTGGCCATCTGTTTGCGGATGAAATGTCATGATCTTCTTTAACTTGGTGTCCATGAGTTCCCATAAGCTTGGCCAAAATTTCCCGATAATTCGAGAATCTCGATCAGATACAATAGAAGTGGGTAACCCAAAATGAACCCATACATTTTGGAAGAACAAATTTACAGTTTGTTCAGCTGTGGCCTGTTTATTACGTTGTGTCAAAATACACATCTTACTGAACATATCCACAACTACATACAAATAATCATGTCCTTTCCTAGAAATTGGCAATCCCTCAACAAAATCATGGATAAACTTTCCCAAGCACGAGAAGGAATTAGAAGTGGATTGTAAAAACCTAATTTTATATTACTTG
Organism: Pinus albicaulis; assembly: GCA_034641835.2. NCBI lineage: Eukaryota > Viridiplantae > Streptophyta > Pinopsida > Pinales > Pinaceae > Pinus > Pinus albicaulis. Next base: position 32,293 of record JAXQQM020059035.1, on the reverse strand, counting down.
GCTTGCTTGTAGAACACATAGTACATCCTATAATATATATTGAAACTGTTTCATTCATTCGTGGCCAATAGCAGAATCTTTGTAATTGTGCAATTGTTTTACTTACACCAAAGTGGCCTAAAATTAAAGAAGTATCTGCTTCTCGAATCACATTAACTCTTTTATTTTGTGGAATGCATAACTTTCCCAAATGATATACGAGTTTGTCCTTTATGAAATAATCCAATTCTTCTACCTGCTTTCCATGACTTAAATTTGCATATACATCCTTAAAATTTATGTCTTGAGCATACTTTTCAATATAGCTTTTGTGCATTACTGAATTATGCTTAAGAATTGTGGATGCATTTATGATTGGTCTTGATAATATGTCTGCAACCTTATTATGTATGTCTTTCTTATATCTAATTACAAGATGAAATTTCTATAAGAAACCCATTCAACGATAGTGTGTTGATTGTTGCAATTTAGTTTGTGAGTGTAAATATTGTAGTGGTTGATGATATGTATGTATGATTGTTTCTTTTCCCATTATGTAATGTTTCCACTTTTTAACACTCTTTACCAATGCATATAATTCTTTATCATATGTAGGATAGTTAACTACTACTGATGTGAATGTCTCAGAATGAAATCACGTAGGCTTTCTGTGCTGCATCAACACTACCCCCATGGCATATTCACTTGCATCTGTCTCTATATCAAATGGATACTGAAGATCTGGCAGTGCTAGTACTGGCGTTGTACTGATCCTTTATTTCAATGTGTCGAAGACTTTCTGTTGTTTTCCTCCCCACTGAAACACCTATTTCACACTTGTAAAAGAATGTAGAGGAGCTGCAACCAAAGAAAATTTAGAAATAAACTTTCTCCAGTATGTGTTGCCCCTAATAAACTTCTAACTTCTGTAGCAGTATTGGGCTTAGGCCAATTTACAATGACTTCGACCTTAGAGGGATCTATTTTCAGTTCACCACCCCCTACAATATAACCCATATAATTAATTTCCTGCCAAATTCACATTTTGACAATTTTACATAGAGATTTTATTTCCTTAACACATCTAAAACTTGCTTTACATGCTTTATATGTTCATCCCATGTCTTACTGAAAACAAGAATATCATCTAAGTATACTATTACAAAATCATCTACAAATGGTCTAAAAACATCATTAATGACACGCATGGATGTAGCTGGAGCATTGGTCAAGCCGAAAGGAATAACCATCTTTTCATAGAGTCCTTACTTCATTTTGAAAGTAGTATTCCATACATCTTGTTCTAAAACCCTGATCTGATGGTAGCCGCTTTGCAAGTCTAACTTAGCGAAGTAAACTGCATCTTTCAACTAATCTAATAAATCGTCGATACAAGGAAGAGGATAATGATTCTTTATTATTACTTTATTTAATGCTCGGAAATCAATGCACATTCTCCACGAACCAACTTTCTTACGTACCAACACAATAGGTGATCCGCATGGTGAAGTGCTTGGTCGTATAAACCCTTGATCGAGAAATTCATGTACTACTTCTTTATCTTTGCATTCTCTAGAGCTGATAACCTGTACATTCCAATGTTAGGAAGAGGAGCATCTAGCTGCAAATAAATCTCATGTTCTATCTGTCTCTTGGGAGGAAGCCCTTTAGGCTCTTGGAAAAAAATATCATAATCATAAACAGCTTTAACTAAATCTACTTTCTGTTTAGGATTACAGCCTTGAAAAGCATCGGACTTATCAGGATCCTTTTCTTTTACAATCATAAGTAAAAAAATTTTACTTGAATTTATAATTCTTTTCATCTATCCTAAATTTATGAGAGTGTATTTATCTTTGAGTTTATAAGCTCTTAATACATATTCAATTCCATCCTTAGTGAGTTTCTATTTATTTTCCCTTCAATAGAAGAAAACATCTCTATCATACAAATATGAACTTCATAGTACAATTCCACATATATCCAATGGGACTATATCTAATTCAACCTCACCTACGAAGTTTGATCCAATTGCAAAACGAAGTTTGCATTGTTTCGTAACCTGTAGTTTAGTTTTATCACAGACCCAACCCAATGGGTATGGCTTTTTATGAGGTTTAGTTTCAATACCCAATTTCTTTACAATTGATTCATCATTCAAATTAACTTGAGAGCCACTATCAAAAAAAGTATCAATTTTAGTATGCTTGGAAACAACTCTAATATGAAATAGCTCATTTCTTTTCCTCTCATTATTCTCATTATCAAAATAATGCGAAGAAGTACTTGTAGATTCTTGAGAATTTTTACCTTTTATACCTGTAGCTGTAGTTGTTGTTTCGTCTCCTGAATCTGATCCCAAGTCCTTTTTCATAGCAGGAATATTCTTTCGCTCTTTACTTCGGTTGGGCACCAGATTTGTATACTTTCTTCTCTCATTTTTACCCTACCTTTCTATCTCTTTGTGCCATTAATCATCTTAAAAGCATGAGGTAAAACCCTTCTTCCTATATTTTATGGGATATTTGATTAATGATGTACTCGCCATGGAGGTTTTACCTTTTTACGTATTAAATCCTATATTTCTTCAAATTTGGCCACAACAGGCACGTTACAGCCGCAAGACAAGGCATAGCCCATCATTTTCCAGCACCTCCCTTATTTTCTGCTACAACATAACAGCCATGGATGTATCAGCGTTATCTTTGGGTTTCTTATGGTTTCTTGCTGGGAAATCTGGTTGTCGTTGTAAAAATGTGTATTTTTGTAACAATGGAGTTGTTGGGGGAAATTGGGGGATCTCAGGACTATGGTATAAATAAGGCTATGGGTTGCGAAACGGGAGACCCTTACACATATACAGATTTTGTAATTAATCTTCCTATTATTAATCGAATACACAGCAGCTCGTTGTTTCTCCTGTAACACTTGAGTTTCCGCAGCCCTGATCCAAGAGTTGGGCCCACTCTTGTGATCAGGTGTTGCGTTCTACTTTGTTTTCATTCAGCACTATGTTTTGTGTGGCTCTTTAATTGCTGTTACAGTTATGTTAATTGTTGTGGATGCTTTTTATTTCTACAATTTATTTATTTCTCTTACAATGGTATTGGTGTTATAGATTAAACCTGTGATTCAAAACAGACCATGTGCTTGTATCTGCATATAATTTGCCGTTAGTCTTGAAATAAGTAACTCCCTTGGGTTGATAATTTATGTGGAAAAAGGATTGAATCTTGTTCATATCTGGACACCAACATTTTGGTGCCATTGCCAGGGAAGGCTAACAGGTGCAAGAATAGGCTCTACAATGAGATATCAAATGTAAGGATCTTATTTATTTGGTCTTTTATGTGGATGATATGTTGTTGATTGGAAATGACAAAGAAATTATCCAAGATTTGAAGACCCAACGGTTCTCCAAATTCGACATGAAGGATCTTGGTGCTGCAAACTATATTTTGGGCATGGAAATTAAGAGAGATCAGGCAAAGAGGAAGCTCTGGTTAAACCATAGGAAGTATGTCGAGACTATATTGCAGAGGTTCAATATGCAGGATAGTAAACCGGTGAATGTTCCTATTCCTGTAGGTGTAAAGCTGTCTGCTGAACAGTGTCCCAAGACACAAGAAGAAGAGGATTATATGTCCCGTGTTCCATATGCAAGTGCAGTGGGTAGCTTGATGTATGCAATGGTCTGTACTAGACCAGACATTGCACATGCAGTGGGAGTATTGAGCAGGTTTATGTCAAACCCAGGGAAGGAGCATTGGACAGCAGTGAAGCGGGTTTTCAGATATTTACGTGGCACTAGTGATTATGGATTGTGCTACCAGGGAAGACCAGGATTGGAAAGAATGTTGGAAATTCGTGGTTTTGTTGATGCAGACTGGGCTGGAGATCTGGACCAAAGAAGATCTACAAGTGGGTATGTGTTTAGCCTATTTGGAGGCGCAGTCAGTTGGATGAGTAAAAGACAGTCTGTAGTGGCTCTTTCAACTACAGAGGCAGAATACATAGCCGCCACTCATGCAAGCAAGGAAGCAGTTTGGTTGCAAAGATTGTGTTCAAGTATGGGGTTGGTACAACAAGCTATAAGGATAGACTGTGATAGCCAAAGTGCAATTTTCTTGGCTAAGAACCCTGCTTATCATTCAAAGACAAAGCACATTGATGTTCAATATCACTTTGTTAGAGATATGGTTGAGGCTAAAAGGGTGTTGCCGGTAAAGGTGGACACTTTGAAGAATGTTGCAGATGCATTGACAAAGTCTGTGAGCACTCAGAAGTTCTCTTGGTGTAGAGAAACAATGGGTGTTGAAGAATTGGGCCAATGAATAAGCCCTCCTGTGGCCCCCCGTGGAAAGAAAACAACAAGTGGGAGAATGTTGGGTATGTGTTATATTCTTTCCACGACTAAGCACGCGCGGGGGGGTCACAGGGGGGGCGGTAGCCCCCCCTGTCGTAGAACTCAGATTCGATCTCTCATCTTAAGGTGGGAATCTATTTCCCAGCTTCTTTATTGTTTCTTGTATTATTTTGTTCTATGTAAAAATTAAACCCTCGTCTTGAGGAAGGTATTTTGTAAAACCTTGCCCTAAGTCATGGTCATAGTCCAGTTTTTCTTTCTTTCCTGTTTTTATTTTATTTCCTGTTTTTCTTTCTAGGGGCCAATTTATCATCCTGGGGAGGGTATGTTATCACTCTGCTCCAGGTCCTGAACTCTGATTTATTTTCTTTTGTTATTTTGTTTTATTTCTTATGAATCTCTTCTCTCGTCCCGGGGAGGAAGTTATTTGTCCTACTTTGGGTCTTGAGCTAATGATTGATTTTTTTTAATGAACCCTTTCTACAATTTGTATCAAAAAAGATCTGAAAAAGAGGGGTAGAGGAAGACCCCCAAAGAAAGAGAAGGATTTGGGGAGGAAGACGTATATTTAGGAAATTATTGAAAAATCTAGATCTGAGGCATCATCCCGTGCTTCTTCTAGGGTTAGGGTTCAGACGAAGTCCGAAGGGTAGTCTGTGGAACAACCAACGCTATCCACGAGAAGATGGTTATTATACAACAGAAGATTTAATAAACAAGGTACCAGTGGAAGAGAAATCCTTATCAAAAATTGAAAGAGAAGAAGTGGAAAGCAAGGGATCAAAAGAATTGCGCAACTCTAACTGGGAAGAAGAACCTCAAAAAGGGTTTTCATCCCCAAGAGACCAAGGCATCGCTGTGAGAATTCCTATTGCTAAATTAAGAGACTCTGATCTGGTAAAGGATTTTTTGAAGAACTTTGAGTCACTAAGGGACCAAGGCAGTGCGGTGTGACCACCTTAAGTCGAATCCCTCTAGATACCAGCTGCGAAACCGACCAAAATTCCAAGTGAGTATTGGAAGGTATTTATGGCACCTGTAAGTTCATCCATTGATTTTCCTATTGGGAACGTTACAGGCGATGCACCAATGAGACCCATAAATTTGATAGCCTTGCCTAGTTTTCATGGGCTGTCTTCGGAGGACCCTAATACGTTCCTTTTTGAATTTGATATTGTTTTTCGAGGATACGACTATATGAATGATGCTCATAAATTGAAAATATTCCCTGCTACCCTAAAGGGGACAACCCTAAGATGGTTTATGGGTTTAGGGTGAAGCACGATTACTTCATGGGACGAAATGAAGAAAGCCTTCTTGGAAAAATACCAAGACTATTGTAAGTCTCATGACATCAAGGAGGAAATATTTAAATTTTCACAGAAGGAAGATGAAAATATGGAGGACTATGTAGAATGATTTAAATACATAATGCAGAGGTCTAGACATAGTAACTTGGATAAGGATATTCTAAAGATCATTCTTCTCAGAGCACTCAGAGAAGACTCTCTGCAACTCCTGAATATAGTGGGTAAAGAAGATATTTCAAAGGAAAACTTCGAAACTATCTATGATTATTGTATCAAATGCTCAAGGGGGCTGCAAGAAGTGGACAGGGTATTCGGTCATAAAATACCTCCGCTGGAGGGGTCACAAAATCAGAGATTGGGAATCTGTTAGATAATTTGAGGACCGATATCTTGAGTATGCTATCAGCCCAAATGGACACCCTACAGGAAAACCAAAAGTAGATGGAGCTAGAAAAAACCATGGCCATATTCTGCCCTCAACGTAGGAAGAAACACCCTTTTCAGGAATGCCCGCTGAACACAGTGGAAACCTGCGCAATCTACGAATAGACTCACGCGACCAGTGCATGTCCTTCCTTGCCCAGGATGAAAGCGGTTTTCCAAGGAGCAAGTGAGGAAAGCACAGTGGACCAGCTATATTTCATGGGACAGAAGAATCCATGGAAACCTCGATCACCGATGGTGAATCCAGGTATGTTTCAGGACCCATCCTAGTATTTTCATAATTTTAGTATGGGTCCCCAATCTGCACCATTTTCAGCCATGTGGCCTCAATACTAGTATCCCCCTTGGCAACAATGGGTTCCTTAAGCCAGTCTGAATCCTTCATGGAATCAGACCTAGCATGGATCTCCTCCCACTAGATAGTTTCCTCAACCTATGCCTCAAAAAAAACTTCAGTTTCCTTCCATTGTGCCCCCAGGAAACTCAGCCATTAGACCTCAGCTTCCTCTCCAGCCCAACCCAAATCCAAATAACAAAGGGGTTCAGCAAACAAATACATTGAACCTTCCATCTTACAACATTTCTACTGCAGGCCTCAATGAGATAAATCTATGGTCTAACTGGGTAGTAAATGCACCTAATTCACCCATTATCATAGAAAAAATTGATGGTGAAGATACAGAACCAGAACAAAGAACAGTGAGGGAGAATGTAGATCAAAACATCATAAACTAGACACCTCCCCAAGTTGTTCCTAATCAAGGTCATTTAACATTTCCCCCATATCCTGAAAGATTGACCTTGAGAAAACCAAACCCTCAAGCGGAATTTGATTTTCTAGGGGAACTACAAAATCTTTTTGTTAAAATACCTCTTTTACAAGCGATGAGGGATGCACCTATTTATGCGATGACTTTGAAAGAATACTACTTAAGGAAACTAGGTAGAAAACCTAAGGATCCATTAACTATGCATGTAATGGTCAGACTATCTGATATCATGTTAGGAAAGATAATGCCTGTAAAATACGGAGATCCTGGGAACCCAATTCTAACAATACAAATTAATGGGGTTGAAATCCAAAATGTACTGGTGGATTTGGGAGCAGCCATTAACATTATCACTGCTGAAATAATGAACACATTAGGACTTGGAAACATTAAATCAAACCCTACTATCCTGGAACTTGCAGACAGATCCACAATTAAACCAATAGGGAAATTATAGGATGTGATAATTTCAGTAGACTCATGGCATTATCCTATGGACCTCCTTATATTGCAGACTCGATATTTGGTAGGTGGTCACCCATTGATCCTAGGAAGACCCTGGTTGGAAACTACAGATGCCTATATAGTATGTCGGTCTGGACATATGATCATATCAAATGGGACAGTTACAAAGGACCTCAAGCTTTATTCTCCTGCAAAGCCAAGCCTATATGAAAAACCATTAACCAGTCAAAAACCTTTACCTACAGAAGAGCCTGAAAGTGAAAATGAAGATGTTAGAATAGTTATTACTATTGGCCGGGCCCTTCGATTTAAAACATAGACGGAAGATGATGCCATTAACGCCTTAATTAATGATTCCAGTTCTATTCCCAATTGAACTCAATATATTCTAGAATTTTATATGAGCTGTGAGACACAGGAAAACATTAAACCAAAATATAACATAGAATAAATTCCTGTGACCCCATTCCATGATAGTACTCCAATCAATATTGAACCAGGGAAAACACTTAATATCAACCCAAACCTGTCTGAATCCTAGACCAAAAAGCTTTTGAAAGTCCTTCAAGAAAATCAGGAAGCTTTTGCTTGGCATTATGCTGACATGAAGGGTATCCCTGCTATCCTATGCACTCATCATATTTACATTAAGGAAGATTTCCGCCCTATAAGGTAGCCTCAACGGAGGATGAATCCTGCTCTCAAAAACATTGTTAAAGAAGAATTACAAAAATTGTTGGATGTAGGATTCATTTATCCCATCTCAGATAGCCAATGGGTATCCCCGCTAGTTATCATTCCAAAAAATAATGGTAAATGGCGGATCTATGTAGATTACAGAGAATTAAATAAGGAAACACAAAAGTACCATTTTCCTTTTCCATTCATTGACCAAGTCCTGGACACCTTGGCTGGAAAGAAGTTCTTTTCCTTCCTAGACGGATTCAGCAGATATAACCAGATCTAGATAGCCCCAGAAGACCAGGATAAGACAAATTTCACATGCCCATGGGGAACCTTTGCATATAGGGTCCTTCCATTTGGCCTGTGTAATGCTCCTGCTACCTTCCAGAGGGAAATCTTGGGAATTTTTTCTGATTTGGTCGATGATAGTGTTGAAATCTATATGGATGATTTTACTCCATATGTGAATTCATTTGAGGAGGGATTGGAAAATTTGGATAAGGTACTCAAAATATGTAAATAGACCTATGTATCATTGAGTAAAGTCAAATTCCATATGATGAGGGAAGAAGGAGTAGTATTGGGACATTTTCTCTTAGTTGCTAGAATTCAAGTTGATCGGGCTAAAGTAGAGGTAATATTACATTTTCCGGTACCCAAAACACCCACACAAGTATGTAGCTTTCTTGGTTGTGCTGGTTATTATAGGCGCTTTATAGATTTTTTTTCCAAAATAGCACATCCATTATTTCAATTGCTAACAAAAGATGCAGAATTTTTGTGGACCGAAGATTGCGAGATAGCTTTCACGAAAATTAAAGAGCTGGTGTGCACGGCCCCAATCCTTCGAGGACCTAATTGGGTAGTACCATTTCACAAACATACTGATGCTTCTCAGATAGCAGTAGGGGTTGTTTTAGGACAACACGTAGACAAAACACCGTATGCAATTTATTATGTCAGCGAGAATCTAATTCCTGCTAAACTAAACTATACGGTGACATAAAAAGAATTCTTAGCTGTCATTTATGCCATCAATAAGTTCCGACACTACATCACTGGGTATTCTACTATTGTCCATACTGATCATGCAGCAATCAGGTATTTGATGAATAAACCCATTACTCCTGGCTGTATTACGAGATGGCTACTATTGCTTCAAGAATTTGATATTACAATATTAGATAAGCCAGGGAAAGATAATGTAGTAGCTGATTTCCTATCTAGAATGGATAACAATGATGAATGCACACCAATAGAAGACAGTTTCCCTGATGAACATGTTTTTGCAGTCTCTACTAAACCTCTGTGGTATGCAGATATTTCTAACTATATTGCTACAGGGAAAGTGCCTTTGTCATATAGGGAACAACGAAATATTATTCATCATAGTTCCGAGTATTCTTGGATGGCAGGGTACCTTTTTCATACAGGAGCAGATAACCAGATCTGGCACTGTGTGTCTGAAGATGATATATATGAAATATTGAAAGCTGCCAATGATGGCCCTTGTCAAGGGAATTTTGCAGACGAAAGAACAGGCCATAAGGTGCTACAAATGGGATATTACTGGCCTTCCATTTTTCGTGATGCTTAGAATTATGTCAGGAGATGTGATAGTTGCCAACGTTTAGGGCAGCTCGGTAAAGTGGATGAAATGCCTTTGCAAGCACATCTAGTTCTCGAAGGTGATGAACTTATTTTGAAAAGGGTCGAAGGGGAGATGGATCACGCTAGGGTTTCACTGCGCTCTGCAGCCGTCGTCAAGGTTTTCGCTGATCCTGCACTCGACGCAGATTCCCCTATAGCCATGGCATCCAGTTTGGACCTGGTCGCGTTTCACTTCGGCTCTTGCTTGCTCGGAGCTCATAGCTTTGCCAATGAACTCAACACAAATAACTCTACAACAAACTCCTCTGTTGGTGCCGCCATCGCGTCTGTTACTGCATGGGGTCTGCAACCAGGGAGAGCAACGATCCCAATGCCGGATAGATGGTGTGGCTCTCACGCTGGCAATTTAAGGCTTTTCAAATCTGATAAAATTCTTGCAGATCTTGCCCCAGGAAAATCCTGCAGCGGCATGGAAAATCAGATCTCCCAAAAATTGATCTACCTCCAGTTTGTCTTGGATCTGCCTAGGGGGGGTTCTCTACAGGATGGAAAGGCTGCGAAGGCGCTAACGACAGTCTTCAAGAATATTGGTAGCCACGCAGATACAGAGATCAGAAATTTCTCTTCCTCTTTTATGGGAGAAGAGGTGCCTAAGCCTGATCTGCAGAACCCTCTATCGAATCATAAGAAAGGAGAGGGAGAGACGAGGAACGATCGACATAAGCAGGGACTGCTCTCAAAAAAATCACTCTTTGAACCCCATGCTATAGGTAAGAACCCGTTTCCACTCAACTCTCCTCTTTTTCAATTTTTTATCAGATCTCTGGTGGGTAAGTCACGTTTAGCCTCGGTAAATGATGAAACCTCTATTCTGCAACTCAAGCATCAAATATGGGGCTTGACAGGGTACCTAGTACTAATCCAACATCTGGTCAACGGGCACAGCTCTCTCCAGGATTGCAGGCTATTAAAGGATTACGCCATAAAAGCAAAGATGACCATGACCCTAAATCTGTGACTGCGAGGGGGTGCTGTGAACCAGAGCATGCCAATATCTATGGGAGGAGAAAAAGGGAAAACACCCATCAGCCAACAGCAAACAAATGGAGGCCCCTCCTACAAAAATATCCTACAGGGGAAAAAAGTGGTCGGCTCAGCTCCAGAACAAGCTGGAAATACTCCGAGGCCTTACATAGTTGAACAATAGGATCAAACCCCAGCTCTAAAAATCAACAGTTCAGCAACTGAGGAGCATATAAAGACATATGAAGCCTAGGCATTAATATGCCGCTTCAACTGCTTCTGGCCCAAACCCATGGACCTTTTTCATTGGATCTTCACCCAATGGTCTCTGGAATGTGAAATACATCTCTGTTCTAAGAAATTTTTTATTGTTAAATTTCAAACCTCGGAGGAAAGGGATATTATAATCAGAGAGTGGCCTTGGTTCTAGGGAAAGGGATATTATAATCAGAGAGTGGCCTTGGTTCTGGGGGTCCATGGGGCTGTTTATCACTCCATGGTTTCCATATTTTGACTCCAACACTATGACAGTTTCCCGACTACCAGTATGGGTGAGACTTCACAATATGCCTCTTCATTTATGGAACGAACAGGTTCTCGAGAGAATTGGGAACAGTCTTGGGTGGTATATTAAAACAGACACAGAAAAATTAGAACAATGAATCTTCACTTTTGCCCGGATCTGCGTAGAAGTAGATTTAAGCAAAGGATTACTGAAGAACATTATGTTGATTTATGAGCAAAAAAATTGGTTGCAATCACTAGATTACGAGAATACTGCGTTCAAATGCAGGAATTGCAGGATGATAGGACATCTACAAAATACATGCCCAAAAGTTAAGAAAGCAAACAACAAAAAGAAACCGAACAGGAAGCAGAGGAAAGGTTGGCAGTTTACTCCTCTTGATTCAGAGGAGGATGAGTCAGAAGAAGAAGAGGAACTAGCTCCAACAGGAAATAAGCAGCCTACATAGGAACCAAAAGTACAAACAAAGGACATGACTGTACTCGTGGATCCACATCTTCAGACGAAACAATCAGACAGGAATGTCGTGGACACGGGCAGCAGAGGGATTAAAAGACACCATACATCAGAAACTTCAGATTCGGACAAGGATACAGGAACCCAAAGCGCAGAAAATCAGATTGTCCTTGCCACTTCTGAGCCATCTCAGGGCGAATGGCACAAGGTTGAGAAGAAGAAAGGGAGAAAAACCTAATTTGTGGGACTCTTTCCCCACGATCTAGCAGCTTCCAGTTTTTCTGCCTCTCTCTCTCTTCTCTTTTCTCATTCTTTTTCACTCATTTTTTCTGAATTCAAGGTAGCCTTGCTACAACGCATTGTGTGCGAGAGCACATGAGCCCAATGGGAAATTTCTGAAAATGCTTCAATGCATATGCTATGTGTAACTTTTCATTGTTATAAATAAAATGTTACCGATTTTTTCTGCGGAAAAAAAAAGCACATCTAGTTCTCGAACCTTTCAAGAAATGGGCTATTGACTTCGTTGGACCCTTTAACCCACCCTCCCAGCAAAAATTCCACATCTTGGTCTACACTTATTACGCTACTAAGTGGGTGGAAGCCAAAGCAGTTGTGAAAGCAACAAAGCAGGTAGTCTCATATTTTATATTTGAAGAAATGTTTTCTCGGTACGGTACTCCAGGAGAGGTTGTTTTAGATGGAGGAGCACAATTCACATCACACAAGATAGCAAATATTATGCAAAAATATGGGGTCAAGCACAAAGTGACATCTCCATACCATCCCCAAGTGAATGGATAAGTGGAAAGCACAAATAAGACATTAGAAAATATTTTGACAAAAAATGTGGCATACCATCATTAGGATTGGGCTCAGAAACTTCCAGAGGATTTATGGGCATATAGAACAACATGGCGGAATATAACTGTGTTATCACCATTCGAGTTGGTTTATGGGAAATCTTTGTTTTTTCCAATTGAATTTGAAATAAGTACACTTAGAACAGCCCTAGAATTTGGTTTAGATCTATCAGATGCCCAGAAGCACCAACTGGCTCAACTTAATGAATTTGATGAAATACGTTCAATGGCTGTCCAGCGAACTACTGCTATTCAGAAGTAGAGAACAAAATGGCACGATAAGTTTATCAGAAATAAGGTGTTTCAAAGTGGAGATTGGGCACTACTTTATCAATCTCGGATTAAGGATTTTAAGGGAAAGCTTTGCACTCGGTGGATGGGACCTTACGAGATGAATGTTGTATTTTATAATGGAACAGTCAGGCTTGTCACAATTGACGATACACGTACCTCATTTATATTCAATTGACATTGCTTGAGACTATACCACTGACCGGCCTCTAAGGATGCTTTTATTAAACAAATTTATGAGAAATATGGTTTGAAGGTTATCAATGTAGAGAATATTTCCTCTGCACTCTTATAAATATATATATATATATATATATATATATATATATATATATATATATATCTTGGATTTTTGCAAGAGCTACGACTAAGGAGTAAAAATCAAGGAATTCTCATGTTGTCGTTACTTGGTTGCTGCTACTCCGATGCTAGTACACCGGATGTTGTTACTCGGTTTCTGCTACTCATGTTGTTGTTGCTTGGTTGTTGCTACTCCGATGTTGCTACACCGGATGTTGTTACTCGATTTCTTCTACTCATGTTGTTGTTACTTGGTTGCTACTACACCAGATGTTGTTACTCGGTTGCTGCTACTCATGTTGCTGTTACTTGGTTGCTGCTACTCTGATGCTGCTACACCAGATGCTGTTACTTAGTTGATGCTACTCATGTTGCGGTTAATTGGTTGCTGCTACTCTGATGCTGCTACATCGGATGATATTACTTGGGTGCTGCTACTCATGATGCTGATACACCGATGTTGTTACTCCGCTACTGTTACACCATTGTTGTTACACCGATGTTGTTACTCCACTGCTATTACACCGAATTTTGTTACACAAATGTTGGTACACCGATGTTGTTACACTGATGCTGTTACACCGATGCTGTTACACCGATGCTATTACTCCCATGCTGTTACTCCGATGCTATTACACCACTGCTATTACACCGATGTTATTACACCATCCCATCATCCAGGTAGGCCGTCAGGTACGCCTCCATGTGACTTGTACTGATTTAACTAAATATCCCATGTGAAGACTTTAATGTCGCGGACGTAAAAAATTTAAGTCAGGGGGGGGGAGGGGGAGGGGTGTCGTCATGCCAAGGACAATGTAATAATAACCCCATAAGTTAAGAATGACATCTCGCTCATGGTACACCTTACGAACCACATCAATAGTGGTATCATCATTTAATCCTCTTGGGATTCACAAAATTTCTCATCTATCCTGTACGAGTAATTATTATTCTTATTTTATTACACTTACCATACCCCTTTATGATTTTTCTCGGTTTTCTAGAATTACCAATCGTATTTACCATTACCAACTATCCACTTTCACTATGATGTTCCTCCAAATATAGTACCCACCACCTTGCCCAACGGTATACTACTACAGGAAGTGTTGCTACAGGTCTCCACAATATGGGTGAGCAGGCTGTACGACATGCGCCTGAAAACACAGTTTCAATTCGTAGAAATCCAGAGGTTTGGCAAATTTTTGTCGACACAGGTTGGGATGTATACTTTGACAGATTGTAGGGATTCGATGTAGGTATCACAATGGAATTCACACTCAATTTATAGGAGAATCATTCGTGGGTTAGAGGTATGGAAATTACTGTTACAGAGGAAGTAATTGCAGAGTTTAGTGGGATGAGACAGCAGGGGCAGCAATGGTTTTCTCGAAAGGTTTCTCTCCCAGAGTTTCCTGAATTGTTTTTGTAGGAAGGCGAAAGTGTAGTTCAATTGGGCAAGGGATACGAGCGCATAATTGTACCGTATCCTTGGAACAAAGTTGTAGGTTTCATAATTAAATACACTACCTACGAGGGTCAGGCTTCATATTTGTTCAACTATCACATTAAAATTCTAATGCACCTTCGATTTCCACAGAAACAGGAGCATGCCCTAAACATGCCATTCTTTCTATTAAAAAAATTGCAGCATACGGCACAGGCTGCTCGGTGCTCCCGATGGATGATGGCAATACTTTCTAACCATGGACTGGTGTGATTATTGGTCATGCATGCAATAGGCAGAATGCGTGTTTCTTGGGTGGAACTCCGTAGATCCTCATAAGAAGAGGTAGCAGCTATGGTTGTTGCTAGAGAAGAAGATCCAACCTCTCTGGCTAGTCAGGTGGAAGAAGAACCTCCAAAGGAAATCAATCAAGAGGAACCCAAGGAAATGGAAATAGAGATTGATCAGGAAGAACCTGAAGAAATGAGTATGGAGGAATAATTGACAACGAAGATGAGGTTGTCACGCAAGAACCAACCTCACTGGAAAAAGCCAGAGAAGAGGAAATAAGAATGGAAGAGCTGATTAGTGGCATAGATGAGGCTGCCACACAAGAACCAAATTCACTCAAAGAACCCACAAAGGAAGGTATTATGGACATTATGTAGGAAATTGATATTGTGATACATTCGGCAACCATTGCCAATGAAGAACAAAGGGATGGAATTGCGGACAGATAAATGGCAAGTGATGATGTTTCGCAAGAAACAACATCACTTTCTCCAATTAAAATTGATGTTGATACAGTTGGGGGTGTTACAAAAGAACAGCTCCTAATTTGGCCGGATCAGGAGGAGTTGACCCACAGAATCAATGTTGGACCTCAAGAATTGGTACCAACTGTGAAAACGAAGGTGATTTTCGGTGAAAAAGAGGCTAAAGAAGGAATGAGTCGTGTGGTCGATACTGTTCCACAAGAACCAATATCGACCCATGAAGAAGAAGCAATAAGAAAAGGGTAGGAGGAAAGAAGGGAATTGAGCCACGAAATCAATGTTGCTCCATAAGAACCAGCATCGACTCTGGGTGAGGTAGTAATGCATGAAGTCTTGGTCGAACCCAGGAATGATGATGAAGGGTCTATTCCCTTTTCCCCATTTCAATCCATGATGCCCAGAGGGGCAAGTGGATTTCGTTCGCCTAAATGGTTAGTGGAAGAAGTTGCTGTCCCCCCGGTATTAAAATTTGTTGACATGGCCAAGGTTTGCCTAGATACCATTGAACCGAAACAATTGGAGGTTCACCAAGAAGAAATAGTTCCTGTAGAAATATCGGAACACAGAAGGGTAGATGAATTTACCGGCCAAACAACAGAAGTTTCTGGAAGAAATGTAGAAGAAGAAGGACCTGTGGGTCGGGGACCTAGCCAAGAGGGTTTAACGAAATAATCGAGAGAATATGACAGAAACATTCCATATCCTTCTAAGCTTGTCGTAGGTCCAGAACTTGAATTTGTTGTTAAACAAGAATGGGTCGAATAGTGCGAGAAAAGAAGGTTACCTCTTAAAAAGAGGCATCAACTACAATTCAGTGAAACCATGAGATTGAAACAAGAAGTTCAGAGTTTGAAGAAGCAAGTTTCACATTTAAAAATGAAGGTAAAAGTCTAGAAATGGAGGTCAATAAAGCCGAAGGTTGAAGTCTCCAATGCGACTACCTAGACCGGCCCAATCGAAGAATTGTTTGAAGGTCGGGAATTCGTATTGGCCACCAAAATTCAAAAATGGTAATATGCAACAAGATACCACAAGAAAGAAACAAATAGGGTTTGAGAACAGGCTGCTGGGGTCGTTACAGGGTACATAGATCAATTATACAAGGCTCGACTGAAGTAGGCCAAACATAAGGCTAGGATAGAAGAGTTGGAAGAATAGGTTCAGTTGCTAAAGATAGATAAGGAGAAGATGTTCTCCCTATTACAGTAGGTAATGGCCTGCCGACCTCCTGCACATAGCTATGCCCTATTCCTTCATGAAAAATTTCTTTTCTATTGTCTTCAAAGTATATATAAGGAGATTTGGTATGAAATTGAGGACCCCACTCAATTTCTCCGTATTTTAAAAATTCATGATGTTATAGGACAACATTTAATGTGTGAGCTCTACATGCATGGGTATTATTTAAGGCATGATCAGTCCATTAACCCTGTTCCATTCATGGGGGACATTCATTTAAGGGCTTTCACCTCCTATACCATCAATCAAATTAAATGGAGAAAGGCCTAGGATACATTTGAAGAAAATCAAGCTAGAAAGCCATAAATGGTAAGAAGAGAGCATGGTTAGTCCGCAAATATTTACAATAAGAATTATGCCTTTCTATAGATTGAGGAATGAAAGGAACATATGACAGAAACTCAAAAGTGGTGTGCTGACTTGTGTGTCGGCCAGATTACGACATTTCACCAGGAAGCCTTGGACGATTGTAAAAAAAGATGGATGTTGTCCTCTTCAGCTGTCAGGGGAAGAGAACCATTTGGGGCACTTAACTTTGCACATGCCTTAGAAAGAATGTCCTGTTATGTGGCATGTATTCATACCTATGGAGTTAGATGGATGGGACTGAGATTTCAATTTCCCCTTTTATGGTTGCCAGCTAAATAATATACTCCTGCTTATAACGTTGAATTCGACTGGTGGAAAGACGTTGTTTTGACAGAAGGATATAAGCCACCAGGAACAGAGATGGCAGTAGAATATGACCTCACAGAGCTTCATGCCAATCACAGTCAGTCCAATCTGGACCTGAGCAGACGACGAGATGCATGAGGACATGTAGATAGATCAGTTGGGGGGAGATGTTGGGAACCAAATTTGTATACTTTCTTCTCTGATTTTTGCCCTACCTTTCTATCTCTTTGTGCCATTAATCATCATAAAAGCATGAGGTAAAACCCTTCTTAATATATTTTATGGGATATTTTATTAATGATATACTCGCCATGGAGGTTTTACCTTTTTACGTATTAACTCCTATATTTCTTCAGATTTGGCCACAACAAGCATGTTACGGCCGCAAGACAAGGCACAATCCATCATTTTTCAGCACCTCCCTTATTTTTTTCTACAGTGTAATAGCCATGGATGTATCAACGTTATCTTTGGGTTTCATACAGTTTCTTGCTGGGCAATCCGGTTGTCGTTGTAACAATGTGTATTTTTGTAACAATGAAGTTTTTGGGAGAAATTGGGGGATCTCAGGACTCTGGTATAAAGAAGCCTATGGGTTGTGAATCGGGAGACCCTTACACATATACAGATCTTGTAATTAATCTTCCTATTATTAATTGAATACACAACAGCTCGATGTTTCTCCTGTAACACTTGAGTTTCTATAGCCCTGATCCAAGAGTTGGGCCCACTCTTGTGATCATGTGCTGCGTTCTTCTTTATTTTCTTTCAGTACTGTGTTTTGTGTGGCTCTTTAATTGCTGTTACAGTTACGTTAATTACTGTGGATGCTTTTTATTTCTGCAGTTTATTTATTTTTGTTACAATGGTGTTGGTGTTATAGATTAAACCTGTGATTCAAAACATACCATGTGGTTCTATCTACATATACTTTGCCGTTAGTATTGAAATAACTAACACCCTCGGGTTGATAATTTATGTGGAAAAATGATTGAATCTTGTTCATATCTGGACACCAACAACTTCCAAACTTCTTAGGCTTTAATTTTGGATGCAGTGCCTAGCAGTGTGCCTCATCATGTCCTTCTTTCTTACAATGAGTGCATGTAGGCTTCTCTTTCTTTACAATGTTCACTTTACTTTCCTTCCATTTGAGTTTCTTCTTTTCCTTATTCTTGAATTCAATAGATTTAGATGACTTTCGAACATCATGAGATACATTTTTACCCCTAGCTTCCAGATGAGTTTCTTGAATTGATACATCATCTAAGCTAGTCGGATTAAACATCAGTATGGTATGCCTCAAATAACTATGCAGACCACCTATGTATTTCAATAATGTTTCAGGTAAGTCTAATGATATGCCTAGTGCAAAAGTTCTTTTACGAAATTCCTGAGTATAACTTTGCACACTTTGACCCTTTAACTGATGCAATGTTTTCCAACTCATCATAGCTTGTTGCATATAAGCCAAAGGATATTTTTTTTTTAATAGAAGAAACAAATTCATTCCATGTCAATATGATTTTATCATGTTTTTTGATATTTTCTTGTGTCTTACGTTCCCACCATACAAGTGTGGTTCCTCCAAGACGAAGGCTAGCAAGCTGGATCTTCTTTCTTTCTAAAACAACCTTTTGTACCCTACTATAAACTTCAATCTGTCTTATCCAATTATCGAGCTTTTGAGTGCTAAGTTCACCATCATAAATCGACAAATAAGATTTTACATATAATTCGATCAAAGAGGATATCTTACTCTTCTTCTTTTTAGAAGAACTAGATTTATGAGAAGAAAACGATGATGACGATGATGGTAACGATCGAGGAGATGGAAGAAATAATGAATAAGGCTTTTCACCTGATTCTTTGTTTGCTTTAGGTGATGAATTTCCTTCACCTTTGCCCTTTTTAAACTCTTTATACATCTCTTCTACCATCGCACGTATT
This sequence comes from Pinus albicaulis, assembly GCA_034641835.2. Taxonomy (NCBI): domain Eukaryota; kingdom Viridiplantae; phylum Streptophyta; class Pinopsida; order Pinales; family Pinaceae; genus Pinus; species Pinus albicaulis. Next base: position 13,115 of record JAXQQM020059035.1, on the reverse strand, counting down.
TTCATGAAGCTGTCCAAGAATTGAGCTTCTGTTCCCAATAAGTTTTCTTCCGTCATCTTCTTTTGCGAAAATACCCTTCCAATCTCTGGATTTTCTTCAACAAGTTCTCCTTCACCTCTCTTGGACTTTGACCTAGTAAGCTAGTAAGCATTCAATATTCACATGACACTGTCAAACCTTTGAAAATTTAACCTTAAGCTCTGATACGACTTGATCTGAATTATGAAAAAGGAATTATTGGCGTCTATGTGAACTTACTTATGTTACTTAATGCAATATATTGAAAATATTATGAATAACATAAACGACATAAGCCATTAAAAACACATTTAAACACCTCAACATGAAAAAATTTAATAAGGAGTTCACCAGACATCCTGGCTACATCCCCTAGTCCTTTAGCTTCTAGTGCTAGCCTCTTTATTATGTCTTCAAAATTCTTTCAAAAGTATGAGCTCAAAAAAAGAAGCTCAAATCTGAAAATGGACCTCACCATTGCGACCGACTCGAAATTTCAGTCAAAATGAGTATAAAATTGCCTATGTTTTGGTGACCATGACTTCCAGACCCCCTGAAAAGTCAAAAACCAGCTCTGTCTGCTGCAAAAATGCCTCTGCCTGTAAGAAAATCGCCTTATGCAACTAAAACCGCTTCTGGAAAAACCGCGCTGGTTTGGGCGCATTCGACATTTGCAGACTTAAAATAGAAGTCGGATGAATGGACTTATAAGTCCCGACCTGCAGTGAAATTTGTTAGTGCTCTTATGTGAAGGCATTGTTTTATATAGTGTTTTGGATGGGTCGGAGGTTCGAAACCTCCGCCCACCATTCCGCCAACATTTATGGTAATTGAACACTATATATATATATATATATATATATATATATATATATATATATATATATATATATATATATGTTAATACATATACGGTGGCATATTATATGGTGCATTTTATATAGTTTTAATGCTCCGGTGATAGGGTTTGCAGAAATTTGGATATAAAATGTATATGGTTGATGTGATAAGTTTCCAATGCGATGGTTTGATAATGATAAGGGTTCCGACGGTCTTGGGGTTGACCCCAACCGTCTAGTCCCTTTTTCCAGCAACCAATCCTACACACAATAAATATAATATTATCCACCAATATAAACAAGTAACACATCAACTCGAGTGGTAGACAGAATCTAGCGAAAATTTATCACTTCTGAGAGGTCAGGGGCTCGATCCTCCTTAATCCAAAAACTTTTGGAAATAATTTGTCATTGGGAAAAATCCAAGCTGCCACGTGTCAGCTCTGAATTGGCCCATAGAAACCAATCATATCTCAACACGTCACTGAGCTCGATGATGTCACCATGGAAAAATGACACATTCCTAGGACAACACGTGTCCTGCGGACATCACCTTGTTGATTGTTGACTGTTTGACTAACTTTTTCCATTTTTCCCTAGTTTTCCCTTAAACTTTGACTGACCACAACTTCCTCATACGAAGTCAGTTTCACACGCCATTCACACCGTTGGAAATATGTCGACAAGTACTTCAACTTGATTACATTCTCATTTGCATTTGAAGACTTGATCTAGAGGAAAAACTTAATTCATTTTGGATCATCGCAACAAAAGAGGTTGTGTCAGAGGAGCCCATGAGCCTGTGGTGTAGTGCGTAGAGAAGCCTGCCAGAGTGCTCGAAGATTGGGTAGATTTGTTTCTTGACATTGTTGTTTTTTGTGGAATGGGGGTAGATCTATGTGTAGATCCGATTTTCTGTTAATTACTGGACGTCATATTTTTTAAACTGGCAAGATGAATCATATGATGGAAGTATTATTCAATGAGAGAAATAAGCTCCAAGTTTCCAATTATTCTTATTGGAAATTGAAGTTGCAGACTATGCTAGAAGGGCATAGTACATGGGGGATCATGAATGACGATGAGGTGAAACCTACAATTGCAGCAAGTGCAGCAGTTGCGATAGTAAACAAGTGGGAGAACAGGGAGAACAGGGAGAAAATGATGTTGAATATGGTAGTTAAAGACTGCATCATCTCTCACATTAGAGATTGTAAGTCTCCGAATGAAATTTGGACAACTCTCAGATATTTTTAAAAAATCAAAAATTCAAAATACCTATTGTTCCTAAAAATCAATATTCTCTCCATCAAAATGGAGGATAATGAGACAGTAGCTGCATTCATCTCATGCACCAAGGACCTTAAAGACAAGATTGGCGACATTGGAGAGGTTGTAAGTAATACTGATATGGTAAAAATTACTATAAATGATATGACTAAAGACTACAAGATGTTTAAAATAGGCTTGACTGTGAGAGAGAAAGCCCCCAAATTCGAAGAATTGAGAGGGATTCTCATGCAAGAGGAAAGGTGGATGACACTTAAACTGCAGAATTCAGAGCTTGCATTAATGGAAAAAAATAATCCCTTTAGAGGGAAGGCGAATGGAGTTCAGACAGGTGGAGGTAAAACACAGAAAATGCCGAATCCATCTCAAGGTATGTTACCATATAGGAATGATCCACCATTGAAATGTTTCTATTGTGTAAAAATTGGTCATATGGCTAAACACTATCAAAATAAGAAGTTTGATGAAGGTAAGCAGACATATAAGAGACATGCTGGACACTTCACAGATGATGACCATAATCAAGACCTCGAACTATTTATGGCTGACTCTGATGAGAAGGATGAAGTAGATACGTGGTATGTGGAATCAAAAGCATCCACCCACGTGACATGAAACACACAATGAAGACTTCAAAGAAATCAACACTGGAGAAAAAATCTACCTTGGCGACGACAGAGGGTACCCAATCAAGGGACATGGTAATGCTCCTATAATTCTCCATGATGGAAATATTAGGCACATTCAGAACATGATGTTTGTACCAAAAATTAATAAGAATCTTATTTTTGTTTGTATATGATAACATATCAGAACCTTAAGGTATAATTTTATAAATCAAATTGTGTTGTTAAAGGTTTGCTGGATAGTATGAAGACCATTGCAACGGGGATTCATGTGGGCAGTCTTTACAAGGTAAATGTGAGAAGTTCTCTACATTAAGCATTCTCATCATCATGTATGACAACAAAAGACTTATGGCATTAGATATTTGTCCATATTAATTTCAAATATTGTTTCTTACTTCAGAAGAGAGGTATGGTCACTGGTCTTCCTAATTTAAATCATAGTCATGTTGATTGTGAAACATGTGCTCTCGGGAAGATGCACAAAGATGAGATTCTTAAAAATGTCAATAGAAAACAAAGAGATATACTAGAGTTAGTCCACACTGATTTATGTGGGAAAATGCAGTCATGATCATTGGAAGGTGCATATTATTTCCTAATATATGTTGATGACTATACTAAATTTACATGGGTATATTTTCACAGCAAAAAGAGTCATACTTTTGAATATTTTAAACAGTTCAGAAGCATGATGGACAAGAAAATAGGTAAATACATCAATATTATTCGCTCGGATCAAGGGGGAGAGTAAAGGAAGGCTGACTTCAACAAATATTGCAAAAACCATGGAATATTGGAGCAGTTTACAGTACCCCACACTCCTGAGTAGAACGGTGTTGCAGAAAGGAGAAACATAACCCTCGTTGAGTGTGCTCGCAGTATGATGAAAGGTAATAATCTTTCTAACGAATTTTGGGCACAAGCGATAAACACTACAGTGTATTTGAAAAACAAGATTCCTATAAAGAGTCTTGAATTTAAAACTCCTTTTGAAGCTTTATTAGGAGTTAAACCTGCAGTCAAGCATTTAAGAATTTTTGGATCCAAAGCCTTTGCTCATGTACCAAAGGAGGATAGAAAGAAATTGGATTCAAAGACCATCAAATGCACTTTTTTGGGTATTGTACAGAATTTAAAGATTACAAATTGTTTGACCCCTATAATCATAATTCTTTTGCGAGTAGAGATGTACTTTTTCATGAGTAGGTTCATGATGGAAATAGTAAAAAAATAAACGATGAATGGGACATTCCTTTATTTGTGGAAGAAGAGAACGGTGAAATAGGAGAAAGCCATGAGTAGCAGTAGCAACAACAACAACAGAAAAAGGAAGAAGCATAAAGTTAAGATGTTGTCATCAAACCAAGTCCATCAAGGGATAATTAGAACAAGTTTGACGCCACTCCAACACCCAGGAGTTAATTTAGGAAAACAAAAATTCCAACAAGATATAGGGAAAATGCTTTTATATCTAGCATGCTAAATATTGTTGAAACCTCTAGTTATAAAGAAGCAAGTCAATATAATGAATGGATGGAACCCATGGAAGAGGAACATGAATCAACTCTGAAAAAAAGAAACTTGGGAGTTAGTTGAATTACCTGAGGGAAAACAAACAAGAGGTTGCAAATGGCTATAGAAGCCAAAATTTAAAGTAGACAAGAGCATAGATAAGTATAAAGCTAGCTTGGTTGCAAAGGGGTATTCACATAAACAAGGTATAAACTATGAGGAAACCTTTTCCCCTGTATCTAAACTTAATACAATCATAATTTTAATTTCCTTAGCTACTAAACATCACTGGAGGATGCACCAGCTAGATGTTAAATCTACTTTCTTAAATGGGGAGTTGAAAGAGGAAGTTTATTTAGAGAAACCTAAGGGATCTATCAAACGGGGAAAATAAAATTTAGTCTATAGATTAAAGATAGCTTTATATGGACTAAAACAGGCTCCCAGATTGTGGTACAATAATATTGATTCACTTTTCCTACAACACAACTATAATAGAAGCAAAAATGACCCCAATCTCTATACTTTGTTCAATGAAAAGGGGCGAATTGTTTTGATTTCTTTATATGTAGATGATCTGATCATGATAGGAAATGTAGATAAACTCATTGAAGAAATAAAAAAGAAGATGTCACAAATGTTTGAGATGAAAGACCTCGGTGAGCTTCACTACTGTTTGGGTCTAGAGATCTGGAGAGATTTAAGACAAAATTTTCTTGCACAGAGTAAGTATGTCATGAGTCTTCTGAATTTTTTTAATATGGATCAGTGTAAGGATGCAACAGTGCCGCTATAACATAATACCAAACTTCAAAGTGATTATGGTTCAAAGGATGCAGATGCAACATTATGGAGGAAGTTGGTTGGGAGTTTAATATACTTAACCACTACTAGACCAGATTTCTCTTATGCAGTCAGTGCATTGAGCCAATTTATTTCCAAGAGACTTGAGAGCCATTGGATTAGGCATCTTAAGGTATATACAAGGAACCTTACACTATGGAATTTTGTATATTGATTCTTGTGATGTTAAGTTGAAAGGTCTTTTAGACTTTGATTGGGCTGGAAATGTAGGTGACAGGAGATCCATAAAAAACTATGCATTTAGCATTGAGTCTGGGGTAATTGCATGGAGTAGTAAAAATAAAAACACGTTTTCCTTGTCTTCAGCGGAAGCAGAGTACCAACCGATGTGTGCAACAATTTGTGAGAAAATTTGGTTGAGGCGACTTCTCCAAGATGGAGGAGAAGAACAAAAAGTTGCAACAGTTATCAAATGTGATAACCAGAGCTCCATCAAACTTGAAAACAATCTAGTATTCCACAAAAACACTAAGCACATTGATACATAGTTCTACTTCGTCGGGGAGAAAGTTCAGTCAAAATAAATTCATGTTCAATATTGTAATACATGATAATGTTGGCGATATACTAAGCCTTTTGGTAGAATTAAATTTGAAATTTTAAGGGAAATGTTAGGAACATTTGTGAACCCTTTCTCCATTAAGGGGGGGGGGGGTTGTTAGATAATGGAGAAACTTAATTAGAGAAATTTGGTTCACCAGAACCTTAGATTAGGAGTTTGTTCCTATTTCTTAGGTATTGGTTCTAACTTCCCTATTTACATGTAACCTATATATTGTTTGATCTATAATGAGAATGAAGAGCTAATTGAACGTAGTCCCTGGTGATGTAGTCTCTTAGAGTATAGCTAACCAGTAAAAATTTCATTAATTGAATTTGCCATTTTTATCATTCACCACTATGAATCTGCCATTTTTATCATGCACCACTAATATTATCAATAATTTTATATGCAAGGAAAATAAAATGATTTTAAAAACGATATTATATATATTTTATATTTTATAATTTTATAATTTTAATCTTAGAGGAACTTGGGTGTGAGATGAGGTTACCATATCTTCTTCTTGATAAACCTAGTTAGAACTAGAGGATTTGAACTTTGAATTCTCACTTATGGTAAGACTCACATTACTTCCATCACTAATTAGGTTGTCCCTTGAAATAATGAAAATATAATTTAAAAGAATATGTTTTAACAAATTATATAAAATTACAATTCTTTTATATTTAATTTAAACATGTAATAAAATATAAATTAAGAGTGATCTTTTGAAAATTTGATAAATTTATAATTAGAATATTTTTTTTGTTAACAATATTATGTTAATTAACTTAAATATATTTAATATGATAACATCTAACAAAATTGTAGTAATATGAAAAAAATAAAATATTAAAAAATCTAAATTAATTTATTTCCTTTTAAAATTTCAGTAAGCTATATTAATCTAAATAAATGTTAATTATCATAATCATCAAAATAATATTTTATATAACTTAAATATTATGTCTTTTAATTAATAAAATAATTAACATAAAGCTTTATTCCAAATATATTAATCTATTTTAAAATGATTTAAACTAAGAAATGAATAAATTTTAAAAAATAAAACTGAAATTAAATTCATCTCTTTTAAATATTATTTTATTAATTCAAAATTTTATTTCAAATATAATAATAGGATTTAAAATGATATAAATAGTTAAAATTTCTAAATAAACAAATTATAAAAATATGCATTTTTCTTAAATACAAATTAAAACAACATTAATTTTATTTAAAGAAGAAAGATATTTTCAGAAAAATTATAATCTAGCTTCATACAATTTTAATAATAACATCTTACTAGTAAGTAGATCACTTTTTTATCCAAAAAAATAAACCAAATTTATAATAATAAAAAATAATCTTATCATAAATATCGGGTTATTAGAATGAAAAATAAATTTAATTTTCTTTTATATATGATACAACCTGTAAAACAGTGTGTTGCAAGATAAGGAATGTAGGGGAAGTTATGCACTCAAAAGCTTAAAATGCGAACCTAGTAGATATATAGCGTCTGGAGAGTAGAAACACAAACACGCATCTATAATAGTCCTGTAGAAGACTAGATTAGTTTATTGCACTTACTGTTAAAATATATTTTCACAACTTTGTTCCAGTAAATTCAGATTATCCAACTATTCAATTGGTACAGTTCTGAAGACTTTACTGGACAATGCCTATGTCTATGTAGACATCGTTGTATGACAGTGCATGAATTTTTGTTAATGCAATGACATAAGTTCAAGATATCAAGGAAGAACAAGAGTGAATCTTTATAGAAGTTTTGGTACATGTTTGGAAAACAAGAATTTGATTTTTTTATTATAATGTATTGGGAGAATTGATAAACAGCTAAGTTATTTTATTATAATGTATTGGTACAATGAGATTGGGTAAAAATATTTTCCTTCATATTCCTAAGCCGAAAAAACCAAAAACAACTGCCCACTAATCACTCCAGACAAATTAACCAAATTCCAAAACAAAATGAAACTCATACTGATTTTAAATGAAGAAAATTTATTTATTTAAAATAACCCAAGAAGAAGAGCATCCATTATAACCCAGATTCATTTCGTAATTATGAAAAGGAGAGGTTAAACTAGTTTGGATGGACAGTTAACACGCCTCTGATATCAGATGATTAAAGTTGGATTGTTGTCAAACGATATTTAAGTGTTATTAAAAATTATCCCACTACATAATATGAAAGGGTGTAATACAAATTCAAAGATATATGACAACAATTATCTATATATATAATTGATTTTGAGGTAAAATAATTTTATGAGAAGGGAAGCTAAATAACATCTTAGATGTTTTTACCACTTTTGAATTATGATAGATCAATTTTAAATTATGTAAATGTATTTTGTTAATTAATGATAGACTAATTTATCTATTCAAATTTTTAATTAATTATTCTTTTTTAATTATCAGTTTATTTTTAAATTTTTTAATTTTCAAATATAAATTGTGCATATTAATTATGTTTTTTTAATTATTAGTTTATTTTTTTTAACTAATTTTCAAATATAAATTGTGAATATTAAAATTAGTTATGGAAGAGAATTATCTATTTTTTATTCTACACATTTTTCATTGCAATGGAAGAAAGTTCATCAGCGTCACAAAGTAGACCACTCCTTTCTCAACATAAATCTTCAAGAGTGGCATAAAAAAAAAAGCCAAAGCAAAGAATATCAAGAAGAAAAAATAACCTTTGAAGCAAGGCTAATGCACTCAATCTTATAGAGGAGGAGCAAGTGGAACAATTGGTTCAAAGGTTTGTTATGCCTTTATTGTAAAACATAAAAATGACAGAATGTAGGAATAACTCGATGAAATTTACTTGGAATTGAAAAAAAAGAACAAACAACTTTATGTTGGAGTGTACTTAAAACAGAGAAAGCTTCTCTAATTAAGAAATTTAATGAACTTGAAAAGTTGAGACATATTGTTGAAGTTTTAATTCAAACCAACAACAATCCTAGTGGATTGACAATTGGTGGTCCACACTCTTCTTCTCAACATCAAGTTTTGGTTTCCCACCTTGAAAATTTATGGGATGTGAAAGGGAGGGGAAATATTGATGCATCTATTGGACAATTTTTTTTTTTCACAAATGGCATAAATTTCAATGCTTTAACGCCTCCTTATTAGAAGGAAATGGTAAGGGATCTAGTTAACAATGTTCTTAAAGGTTACAAGCCTTCTAGTTATGAAAGGACGAGGGCAACGATGTTATCTGAAGAGAGGGCTCAGGTTGAAGCTAGACTTCATGACATTAAAAGAGATTTTGAAGGAATATGGGCTCTCCATTGTCTCAGATGGTTGGAAAAATTTCAACCATCGTCTCCTTATCAATATTTTGGTTTCTAGCCTAAAAGGAGTTATGTTCTTAAAATCCCATGATACCGCATGAAAAAAAATATATGGTCCATATCTAATGGGTCTCCTCAAAGAGGTAATAAAGGAGGTTGGAAGAGAAAATGTGGTCCAAATTGTTACATATAGTGTCTCAAAAAATATCCTTGCTAGTGAGTTGATTGAGGATGAATATCGAAAATTTTTTTGGACTCCTTGTTCTTTCCAATACTTGAATTTGATCCCGAAAGATATTAATAACATTGCATGGGTTTATAGAATTATAACTGAAGAAAAAATTCCACAACATGTTATTGTTAATCATGTAGCATCCATAGCAATTTATAGGAAATATGCAAAACTTCAACTTTTTTGATGTGCCAAGACTAGATTTGCATATGCATTCATTATGTTTCAATGTCTTATTAAAATAAATTAACTTTTGAGAGAGATGGTGGTACTAATGGATTGGAAAGGGTGGAAGAGTTCTCATACTAAGGATGACCCAAAAGTTGAGGACAATATTATTGGTCTTTCTTCAGAGGTTTTTGGAGGAGAGTGGAGGATATTGTCACCCTCATTACGCCTATTGTTTCCACCCTTCGCATATTCGATAGTGATCAACCATGCTTATTGGATGTGTTTGAGAGTATGGATCAAATAAGAGAAGTTTCATGACATAATAGAAGATGAAAATTATAGGATCGACAAAGACACCAGAAATGAAGTGTGGAAACTTAGTCTGACTAGGTGGAAAATGCTTCATATCCCTCTTCATTCAATTTCATTCCTACTCAATCCTAAATTGTTTCATAAGAAACCATCTTCAGATATAGAGGTGATACAGAATTGGAACACTTTTATAAGTACGTGTTATGATCGTCAAGATTGCACTCCTTTACAACTTAAATTAGGAAAGTACTTGAGATCAAAAGACCACTTTACAAATGAATATTGTGCATACAACAGAGAACAACTTGGACCCATAGACTTCTCGATGAATTATGCTACTGCGACCCCCTTGCTTCATCGGTTGGTTATATGTTTGCTTTCACATGTATGCTCAATAAAAAATACCTTTAATGCATTGATTTATTGTTAAAACAATTAAGTCTAATGTTCATTTTCGATTATTTTCCTTTTAAGATTTCAAATGACTATGGCTAACATAACGTTAATTTTATTTTATAAGGGACTAGTTCCTATGCAGGAGGAAGAAACTAGAGTGAATATGCTTTCATCCATTCAACTAAGAGGAATCACCTATGCACAAAAATTGCACAAGATTTGGTGTTTGTGCACTGAAATCTACACTTGTTATCTCGAAAACAACTAGAATACAAAGCTGGACCCACGAGAATGTGGGATTATGGCGGGTCACAAGATAATGGAGATGTTGAACTTCCACTTGAGGAGCTACAAGACAATGTTGAAGACATGATTGATGATACCACGAAGTCTACAAACCAAAATAATGCTTTGAGAATTGGCTTAAGCTCAACAACCATTCTAGAAAATGAGCTTGAAAATCTAGATTATTAGGTTTACGTGAATTTTGCATATGAATTTTTAAAAATCGCTTTATATTAAAAAATACACATTTAATTATTTATATTTCAAATCTCTTATTCTTAAAAATGTTTACTATATTTTTTAAAATTAATAATTGACTAAATTTTTGGATCTACAAAATTATCACTTATTTGTTAAAACTAAATCATTTCTTTACAATTTCAAAAGAAGAAACATTAAATATTTATAATTAATGTTTTTCTATGTGATGTTTATAATTAATGCATTTACAATTTCCAAGAAAAAAAGAGATGTTTATAATTAATGCATTTTTTATAATTTCAAAAGAAGAAACATTAAATATTTATAATTAATGTTTTTCTAAGTGAAACCTCCAAACTCCATTTACAATTTCAAAGAAAAAGAAGATGTTTTGTGATTAATGTATTTTTATATATGAAGATGTTTATAATTAATGCATTTTTTATATTATTCACCTTTAATTTTTTTTTTTTTCTCTCGCCTACACTTTTTTTTTTTTTTTTTTTTTAAAAACCTCCAAACTCCATTTGTTGTCTTTCTCGCTTGGCTTCACAGTAAAAGGAAAAAAAAAAAAATTGTTGGAGAATACGGCAGCAGAAATTAAAGGCTCCGATATTTCACAGACAAGCGTGGCAGTATGCATTATGTAGCCCTCCAATTATAGTAAATATTTCACAAAGCTTGGGTTAGTAACCTGCCAGATTGCGTGATGTAACCTTACGAATGTAATAACTCAAACTTTTTAATATTTTTTAATGTGGCCACTGGAATAATGTTGACATATCAAGGTGGGTATATAAATGCTTTTGGATTTAAATAAAAATGGATAGCTAAAGGATGAAGAGGTAAAGAGATGACCCTTCCTGATTTACCTCGCACTTCCCATGTAGAACTAATTTTTGAAATTTCTCGGTCTTTGTTCTTTCACTAGTCGGCCACTCTTATCAAACCATTTTCTATAACCATTAATTACAAATCATCCACAACGCTAAAATTATATTATTATTATTTATTAATTAAATTTATTTAATTTAAAATATTTTTTAAATTAATTATTTTCAATATTTTGGAAAAATAAATTACAGTTATATAATTTAAAAAAATTGTTAAAAAATATTATTTTATCTATTCATTTATTAACTTTTTTAATGTTAAAACATTCTTATTAATGAAGTAAAATAATTGGTACAATGCAATTTGTTTTATATTTAACTATAAAATTATTGAGTTATAACACATTTTTTCATATAGTAATTAATATAATAGGAGGTGTAGTTGCTATAATGAAAGAGATTTTCAGCATAATTAAAAAAAAAATTCGAGAAAAAATGTGAATTTTTTGTTATTTTAGAATGCATTTTAATGTATAGAGTGGACACAATAGAAAACTCCGGAGAACATTTCGAGATTATGCAGTAAAAACAAGCCTCAATTTAAACATTTAAAAAATTTCTACAAGATTTTGATGAAATTAACAAAGCCATGCTCTTGCAAAGACCATTTTTTCTATTGAACAGACCTAAGCCTAATAGAAGTGCTAATGGTAATTGGAAATACTATTTTATGAATTAAGGCTAGTCAATGCTAAATAAACACAAAACACTTCATAATACATCTCATATTATGAGTTAAAGAAAATCATAAGAGTAAGTAAGATTAAGTTTAATATTAGGCAAGTAGCAATTTATAAAGGAATATATATATATATATATATATATATATATATATATATATATATATAACAATATTTCTAACTATGAAAGTTGTCATTTTATATACAAATTCTTAACCAATAAATAGACTTTATTTACAATATCTTTAGGCGATACATGGCTCATTAATACCACATGCAAAAAACCATAACTGTGACTACTTATGACACATATTTAAATATTCGTTTTATCTTTTATATTTAATCAATTTAATTAAAATGGAAAAAAGAGTATAACTACTTTTGAGATAGATCTCAACTTTTGATTTGTGACTATTATTAAGAATTTTCTAAAATATTCTATAAAGATTAAATTTGAACCATCTACATAGTTATATTTAATAATTAAATTTAAATTTCTAAAATTTCTATTCCAAAATAAACATGTATATCAAATCATTAAATTATAATTTACTTGTAAAAAATAATATTAAATTATAATTTACTTATAAAAAATAATACTAGTAAATTTATATATAATAAAAATATACATTTTTTTTCGATATATATATATGTGTGTGTTTTTTTATATACTATAATAATAATAACCTAAATTCATTTTTAAATTCTCAATCAATTTTTAATTTTAGATATATATAATTAAAACATACATAATGATAATAATAATTATTATTATTATTTTTAAGTTGATTAACTGAAAAATAACATTATATTGCATAATACTTTTATTACTAAGGTTTCACAACATAAAGCTGTAGCTTGATTCGAATGTAGGTGATCTCTATCATAAAAGATTAAGTCTTGATTGCCCAAAAGGT
>JAXQQM020080754.1:0-177092 GCA_034641835.2 Pinus albicaulis | reverse complement strand
GTTCCGCTCATCAGATTAAGATCAATGTTATATCGATCTTTCCTCTAAAAGAAGACAATAAAAATATTAGTATCTTCATGGAGACATACAACATGGAGTTTGGACCTAGCTGCCCAATTTTAACACGTGTGAGATGTTAAGGCACACATGGGGAAATAGTTAAAATACTTAGTCTAGTGTAGAGTTAGGTAAAAAGTGTGTTTCTTTACTATGTACATTTGTAACCTGATAAAATGGTCCTGGTGTAGTGTCAGACGGTTCACTCTCCCCTCGATATTAACGACACTTGATCAAGGGCCAAGGTGGCTTAACACAGTTTGTCCATGATCTCTATTTAAAGAGCATGGAGGGTCATTTTTCTGGTAATCATTTATAAGATAAACATATGTAACTTTTATTTTTATATTAATAAATTGCCTGAAGTGGCCGCGTTGGCTCAGGCCATGGACTGTTTCTCTCTTCGAGGGTTTTAACCATGTGGTAATACTGGTGTACTGATTTTTGATCTTTTTGTGAGCGGTTACCTTTTGTTTTTGATCTACAGAACTTACCTTATAAATTCCTACATGGTATCAGAGCTATTTTGAGGGCCGCATCTATTGTTGATCCAAATCCAAAGCCAGTTTGACTGTATGCGATTTTCATTTTCTATATCTACTATTTCTGAACATTTTTGGGCCTGGAGAACTACTCTGTTGTGTCTGAAGCATTTGTTACAGTGAGGAACGCCTTAATTTTCATGTGAAAAGGTTTCCAATTTCCCAAGTTATGTTAGTTTAGATCTGGAGGTATAAAGTATATGTTTTGTAGTTATATTTGCTAATAGTTCTGCTTATTTCAGTTCCCTCTGTTTATTTTGGTTTTTAGGTTTTATTTATTTTCTAGATCTATACCCTCTTGTTTGTGTATGCTCTTTTCTCTGCGCTGTGTGCGATATCGGCAAATCAGAAGCAGGAAGAAGGGATTTTTTTGCTACGTATGCTCTTTCCCCGTAAAATCTCGAAATCAACAATAGTGAAAAAATAGATAGCTGTCGGTAAGGCTATCCGAAAATCTAACATTTTTCCATAAGGCTTGCATTTCCTTTTTTCTTTTGCTCGGATTTTTGTGTTTTTTGTGCAGGAAAAAACACGCACACCGAATATTAGGAAAAAAAAAGCCCTTCCTCCTTTCAAACAATTACAAAATCCTTTTATACTATCTCACTTGGTGAGAAGTTAGTTTATGAGAATAGAGGTCTTGGGTTCAAGTCTCTTTCTCAAGCTTCTTTTTGAAAAAAACAAATTGTTAAAGGGGCGGGATTTTTTTTTTTAAGTTGAACTTCATCATCAAATTTCAAACCGTTCCCGTAACTATTCAGCATCTACAACTCGATTTTTCAAAAAGGCATAACTTCTTCATCTAGACGCTGTTTTTCGAGCCTTTTTTTTTTAATCAGCCTAAATTTTTGAGATCTTTCCATTGGAGCAGTTAGTTTTAGCTCTTTTCAGCTTATTTTTTTTTAATGGAAAGTGCATGCCCGGTTATTCTTAATAGCACCAATTATTTACAATGGATAGCTCACATGGTAGATATACTTAGAAGTAAAGGGCTTTATAAAATAGCCACAAGACAAGAAACTAAACCTTCCGATGATGATAAAGTCACTAAATGGGAAAATAAACAAGATCAAGCATGAGGGTTGATAGGAATGTCCATTGCTCAAGATCTTTGATTTCATATCCTTGACATTGACACCCCTCATGAAGCCCTGGATAAGCTAAATACTGTCTTTGGCATTCAAAATCAAATCAGGGCTCACCAACTTGAAAATGAGTTGCTTACTTTGGACCCTAATAATTTCTCCTCTATTGAAGATTTTTTGTCCAAATTCAAGACCCTTAGACTTCTTTTAGAAGGTTGTAAGGTCAAAAAGGATGATGGTAGCCTCATCTATTCCATTCTTGCTAAGCTTGGCCCTGCATACTCTGTATTTGTTTCCACCTTCCATTCCACTAGAGAAGCCATCATTTCTTCAGGAACCACCTACAAGAACCCCTCTTTTGATGCCTTTTGCGATTCTTTGATAAGAGAACAAGAAAAAATCTTACACCTTGGTCTTATCACTTCTAGAAACGCTTCCAGGAAAGCCTTAGCAGCCCAACATCAATCATATCAAAAGAATCCTAAGAAGCAGTATCCTAAAAAGTATGGTCTGAAACCAAACAAGGGTCCTAAGCAATTTCAGCCGCAAACTGAAAAAGCAACTCACCAAAATGATAAGGCAAGTAAAAACAAAGGGAAGAAGACAGATAGACATTGCAACTTTTGTAATCGTGATGGCCATATAAAGTCCAAATGTTTTAAGAAGATGCAAGCCTTAGAAGCATCAATGAAGAAGCACAACATCAATTTGGAGCACTCTTCACCTTCATCTTCAGGAATGGAACTTTCTACTTGTGGTTGTCAAGCATCAAGATCTGGTTATGCATTAAATGTATCTTCTTCTTCTCATTCTCATGAGTGGCTAATTGATTATGGAGCTTCTTACCACATGGCCAAAAATAAAGCCATGTTTTCTTCTTTAAATGATTGTAACACCAAACATATTTATGTTGGTGATGATAGATCTCTTAGTGTTGTAGGATCTGGAACCATTCATCTAGATAATGGTCAATTTAATGATGTACTATGTGTTCCTACCTTGTCATGCAACCTTCTATCTATTTATCAGATAACTCATTCAGGTGAAGGGAAAATAGTAGAATTCTCACCTCATGATGTTGTAATCAAGGACCTCAAAAATCCTAGACATATTTTAGCTACTGGCATTGTTGATGATTCCACAAGGTTGTATAAATTTGAAAACTTTGGGTCATCATGTCTTCCCTCCGTTTTTGTTCCTCATACTGACAATGTGAGCAAACTTTGGCATGAGTGATTTGGTCACTTAAACTATCACTCTCTTCAAACTCTATGTAAAGAAAATATGGTGACAAGTCTTCCTATGGTATCTTGCCGAGATGGTGTTTGCTCTGGGTGTGTACACGAAAAACATCATCGGGATAGTTTTGAAAAACGTGCCTCTTGGCACGCTTCAGCCCCTTTGCAGCTTGTGCACAATGATTTATGTGGTCCACTTCCTATTGTTTCTTTCTCTGGTTGCAAGTACTTATTAACTTTCATTGATGGTTTTTCTAGACACACTTGGGTATACTTCTTAAAACTCAAGAGTGAAGTTTTTAACATATTCTTGGCCTTTAAGGCCTTTGTTGAGAAACAATCTAGACATCAAATTCTTAAGCTAAGATCAGGAAACGGAGGAGAATATGTTAACAAAAAAATTATCAACTTCTGCTTGTGTGGCATTGTCAATTACTATCTTGTTCCTCACAACAAAATGGTGTAGCTAAAGGAAGAATCACTCGCACCTTAAAAGATATGGCTAATTGTATGCTCCATTCTTTCAGGGACTTGAGTCTCAAATTTTATTTAGAAACCGTGCTTGTGCAAATTACATAGCAATCACACTCTCACTAAGGTTTTAAGAATATAACTCCCGAGGAACAGGAAGAACCACAGATAATCCTGTATAATGTAAGTCACTTTCGTGTTTTTAGAAGTGATGCTTGGGCCCATATTCCAGATGCGAAACATAAAGCCTTAGAACCTAAGAGTGAAAAATGCATTTTGTTGGATATTCTGAAGATGTCAAAGGATATAGACTTCTTCAACCAAAATCCAAAAATATAATCATTAGAAGAGATGTAAAATTTGATGAAAATATATCGGCCTGCGAGCCTAGTTTGACGGGTGTGCCACCTTTGGCCTGCGATCCTGATTCGGCATATGTACCACCTCTCTCTCTCTCTCTTCTATTTTAATAGCATTCCTTCTAGTTCAAATGATGATAGCGAGGATGAAAATCCTCCTCCACCTCCTGAAGTTATTCCTTTTACTCCACAGCTTCCAAGATGGGTCCGCTCTACTCGGGATGCAGCGAGTTCTCTTGCAGGTGACCCTGCCAATCGACGAAGTACACGTTCTCAGTTCAAAAGAGCCTCTTCCTTATTGGCTCAAGTTCTAGAAAATCCTAATCTAGACACCCTTGAAGAAGCTTCCGGTCTTCCAGATTGGCATGAAGCTATGAATGAAGAATATTGTTCCTTATTGGCAAATGATAATTGGGATCTTGTTCCTCTCTTGAAGCAAAGATTGATCAATACAAGGAAGAGGTCTCCTCCCTTAGATCTCAACTAGAAGAAGCAAGGAAACAAGCGCAAGGAGCTAAGAAGGTGATGGAAACTTTGGCATTCATAGAAGGACAAGTTAATGAAGCAGAAAAGGAGAGAAATGCCATGATATGCCAACTAGACGAAAAGGATGAAGAAATCTTGAAACTAAAATCAGACATCAATCTTCTCAAGGCTGAAACATGTGAAGCTACAAGAATAAAAGAAGAAATGGAGAGCAGTCTAGCAAAGGAGAATGAAGAAGTCTTCATAATGAAATCAAATGTCATCTCCCTTAAAATCGAAGCACATGAAGCAACAAGAATGATGGAAGAAATGAAGAAGCAACTAGTTATGAAAGATGAAGATTGTGAAAAGTTGAAAGGAGAAATTGTCTTTCTTAAAAAGGAAGTTGACTTGCTGAATAAGAACTTGAAAAGCTCTCAAACCCTAAATGACATCCTAAGTCATCAAAGGTCTCCCCTTGATAAATCAGGTCTTGGCTATGTAGGTGAATCCTCAAGCAAGAATGATAATGCTTCAAACAACAAAGATGTGAGGAACCTAGAAAGAAATGTTGATGCTCCCAATTCCAACAAAGGCAAGGAGAAGAATCAAGACAACAACGGAAGAAATTATACTCTAAGGAGACTTGCATATGGTGTCAAGAATACAAAAGGCAATGAATATCATCAAAGAATCCCAAGGCAAAAAGACTTCAAGAGTACTTCAAGGAACTCTTCATCACCCAGGTACCAAAGTATATTTCTTGGATATTGCTATTCTTGTACAAACTTTGGGCACGTGGCAAAAGATTGTAGGGCATATCACAAAGACAAATATAATGGTCCCTGTCAATCTCCTCGAAGCAATTTTTGCAAGAAGAAGTCATGATTTCTTATTCATGAACAAGATAGAGTGCTTCAATTGCCATAACATTGGACATATGTCACGTGAGTGTAACTTGACTTGGGTCCCTAAAACCATGACAACCAAGCCAGAGAAGAAAGTTACACAAGTATGGAGAAGGAAACAAATTGGATCCGAAAGTCTCTTAGACACTCAAGCCAACAACACATGTTTTTGATTTGATGATGACAGACTTGGGAGATATGATATTCCAAGTTTTGATGATGAGACTCTGCAAAAAAAAGGAGACGATGCATACTGTTAAGGGGAGCCTGTGATTCTTGATAGATCGTATCTTGGGAGTAACTCCGTTGAATAAAATCATAAATTTGTGAAGATGTCTTTTGCTTAATCACAAGGAAGCAAAATTTCTTTCTTGAGCAAAAAGAAAAGCTAGAGGAGTTTATGCAGGCAGGGGGAGTTGGTTCAGCTGGATCTGCACTTTTGACATATGGATGACATATCACTGCACTATTAAATGACATATTAATGGTGCTACTTTGACATATGGACGACATATCACTGCACTATTACATGACATGGATGCTGCACTAGATGGCATATTAATGGATGTTGCACTTTGACATATGGATGACATATCACTGCACTATTACATGACATGGATGCTACGCTATCATGATGACATGAATGATATTGATGACACACTATGATGAAGAACTTGGAGTCATAACAACGAAGAAGCCCTAATGACCTTGCTGTCCTAATTACCTTCTGCACTAAAAATTTCAAGAGCAGTCACAAAGAAAAATTATTTTGGACAGCTTGGAGGCATTTTTCCACTATAAGTTCTATACCATCTTAAAGAGGACTTTTTCCTCTTTCTAATGAGCCCTTACTTGCCCCGAAACTCCCGACGGTTGATGAGATATTGAATTTTTAAGTTAAGAAAAATATAATTAATTTTGGGTCGACCTAAGCATACCTGTATATGTCGGCCTCACTACCAAGGGATGTGTCTTTTCGTTTATGATCAAAACCAGTATATATATGACGTCTAGACTTGACATTCTATCATCCAAATTCAGTGATCTATTCATAAAGAAGTACGGAACTACAGGAGGCCGAGGAGATAAAAAAGGAGATCATAATTATAATATTTTGGGAAATTTTTAAAGGACACCGAGAAGGGTTTAAAGGATAATTATTTGGGTTAAAAATTTATGACCCTCAAGGACTGTATACGCTGGTCCAGAACCTTGTGAAGATACAGTGGGTCAGTTTATTGGTATTTTACAGCTGAATAGGGCTCAATACCTCACAACAGAAGCTCAGATTACAGACTGTGGTGTGTGGACAGTCACAAGATCCGAAAATTGCAGTCTACAAATATAATCTAGGACCTGTGACAAATTGGAGGCTCAGATCTGCACCTCGGATCAGTGATAGTAGTCCTACAGCAAACCTGTGACCCAATTAGCTTTGAAAGCTATTCTTTGAAGAATTTTGTAGCAGCACTTGGAGCATTATTAAAACACTTCTTGGAACACTGAAGCAGCGTAATTGAGATCCTTGTTGAAGCATTATTTGGGGTATAATTGAGGCATTTTTGAAACAGCATGGGAGCTCTACTAAAATCTTGTTGAAGACACCTTTTTGCTGAAGCAGCTCATAGAGTTGGTAAAGTACAACTAAAGCACTCTTGGGCAGATTTTGTGAAGATAGGAACCAGACTTCGAAGACATTTTGGAAAACTTAATTGAAGCTTCTTGGAGACGTTTGGAGCAGAGTTACAGTAGAAGAGAAGTCTTGGTGAGTATTGAATAGACCTTACTATAATTGTTGTAACAGAATTGCAGCATTATTTGATAAGTTCCATGGAGTAGCTCTAATGAAGTGTCTTGAAGGTTTATTGAAAATACCTTATTGAGCTGTCCTTGAAGGAGTCTTGGATCAGATACTGCAGTCATTAAAGCAGCCCTTGAAAGGATTTTGAAGCAGCATTTTGTAGACATTTTGAAAGTCCTAGAAGCAGCTAGAAGAAGACTTGGGTTGGGATTGAGGGCAGATTGAAGGATTATCTTTGGAACTTGTAAAGACTTCCTTTGAAGACTAATCTTGGTCTATTTGGAGACTAATTGTATTAGTCCATTGGAGCAACCTTTGAAGAGCATTTGGAGTAATCTTGAGATATCCTTGAGCAAGCCTTGAGGCATTATTGAAGAAATCTAAAGACACTTATAGAAGCTGATCTTGCAAGGACTATTGAAGACTATGATGCGCTGAAGTCATTATGCGGTAACTTGGAGAAATTGTTTGGGTATGATGAAGAGCAGCGGTGATACTTTTTATGAAGAAAAGGTTGTAATTGATGACGTGATGTGTAGATTACAGTGAAGAGTAAGATGAAGATTGTCAGGGCTCGTTGAAGAAGACATTGGGAGCCGTAAGTATAACCACATATATCTTGACGAAATGAAGCAGGAGGTTGGAGCCTCATAGAGACAAGGTTGGTGCCTTGGAAGATAGGGTTGAAGTCCTTGAGGTTGGTGCCTCAGAATTGACAAGGATGGTGCCTTGGAA
This sequence comes from Pinus albicaulis, assembly GCA_034641835.2. Lineage (NCBI taxonomy): Eukaryota > Viridiplantae > Streptophyta > Pinopsida > Pinales > Pinaceae > Pinus > Pinus albicaulis. The sequence continues at coordinate 169,431 of JAXQQM020080754.1, read as the reverse complement.
GATAGGGTTGGAGCCCTTGAGGTTGGTGCCTCAGAATTGACAAGGTTGGTGCTTTGGAAGATAGGGTTGGAGCCCTAGAGGATAGGAGTCCTCAAGAGACCAGGTTGGAACCTGTACCAGATATAGGGTTGGAGCCCTTGAGGTTGGTGCCTCAGAATTGACAAGGTTGGAGCCTTGGAAGTCCAAGTCGGTGCTTGGAAAATAAAGGTTGGAGCCTAGGAGATTGAAGATTGGTGTCTTCATCTAGGGTTGGAGCCCTACATATATTGTACTTGATTTATTGTAAAGAAGAAAATAATAAAAGCATTTATTATTATTGTTCATTTTGTGTTCTAAATATAAGTGATCTAACTGGTAAAAATAACAATTGAAAAGAAATATTGATTCACCCCCCTCTCAGTATTTCCAACAATTGGTATCAGAGCCAGTACCTTCACTCAAAGCCTAACAGCTTGAAGGTTGATCATTAGAACACAAATGGCAAAACCAAGAAAGAAAGTCTCCAATCCTCCTAAATACATGTCTTCCTCAAACATGAAAATTGAAGTAAATCAATTTGTGAAGGCTCCATTATTCAATGGAAACTTTGATATATGGGTGGCAAGAATGAGGAATTTCTTGAAGACTCAGGGAATTGAAGTTTGGAAATCAATGATTACTAATGACACAATGGACGAAGAATCCAAGGAGTACAATACAAGAGCAATGAAGGCAATTTTGAATGGGTTACCAAATTCAGTGAAGGCCAATTTTGAAAAATGTTCATCAGCAAAAGTCATATGGGACAAACTTCATGATCTTCACTCAAAAGGAGCGTTGACAATTATCTCTAGTCAAGAAGATGATGGAAAACAAGAAAGAAGTCCAGAATTTATCAAGGAAGCTAAAGATAAAAGAGATGACAACAAGGCTAAAGAAGACTTTGAAGAAGATCTTCTGAATAAACTTATGGCTTCCATGGAAGAGATTAACATTTTGAAGAAGTAAAATGAGGAACTTAAGAAGAAAGCGCAAGGTGGTAACCAAGACAAGACAAGGAAGGAAGTTGACTTTGTCAAGCTTCAAGTACAAGAAAGAGATGAGGAGCTCTCCAAACTTAAAGAGGAATTTAATCAAAATAAAAGAAAGCATCATGAAGAAATCATATCTATGACAAATCAATTGGATAAGGAAAAGATAAGGGAAGAAACTTTGTCAAGCCACCTTGAACAAAGACTTAAGATCTTGAACAATCTTGAAGCAAAGATTGGTCAATACAAGGAAGAGGTCTCCTCTCTTAGATCTCAACTAGAAGAAGCAAGGAAACAAGCACAAGGAGCTAAGAAGGTGATGGAAACTTTGGCATTCATAGAAGGACAAGTTAATGAAGCAGAAAAGGAGAGAAACACCATGATATGCCAACTAGATGAAAAGGATGAAGAAATCTTGAAACTAAAATCAGACATCAATCTTCTCAAGGCCGAAACATGTGAAGCTACAAGAATAAAAGAAGAAATGGAGAGAAATCTAGCAAAGGAGAATGAAGAAGTCTTCATAATGAAATCAAATATCATCTCCCTTGAAATCGAAGCACATGAAGCAACAAGGATGATGGAAGAAATGAAGAAGCAACTACTTATGAAAGATGAAGATTGTGAAAAGTTGTAAGGAGAAATTGTATTTCTTGAAAAGGAAGTTGAATTGCTAAATAAAAACTTGAAAAGCTATCAAACCCTAGATGACATCCTAAGTCAACAAAGGTCTCCCCTTGATAAATCAGGTCTGGGCTATGTAGGTGAATCCTTAAGCAAGAATGATAATGCTTCAAACAACAAAAATGTGAGGAACCTAGAAAAAAATGTTGATGCTCCTAGTTCCAGCAAGGGCAAGGAGAAGAATCAAGACAACAACAGAAGAAATTCTATTCCAAGGAGACTTGCAGATGGTGTCAAGAATACAAAGGCAATGAATATCATCAAAGAATCCCAAGGCAAAAATACTTCAAGAGTACTTCAAGGAACTCTTCATCTCCCAGGTACCAAAGTATATTTCTTGGATATTGCTATTCTTGTACAAACTTTGGGCACATGGAAAAAGATTGTAGGGCATATCACAAAGACAAATATAATGGTACATGTCAATCTCCTCGAAGCAATTTTGCAAGAAGAAGTCATGATTTCTTATTCATGAACAAGATAGAGTGCTTCAATTGCCATAACATTGGACATATGGCACATGAGTGTAACTTGACTTGGATCCCTAAAACCATGACAACCAAGCCAGAGAAGAAAGTTACACAAGTATGGAGAAGGAAGCAAATTGGATCCGAAAGTCTCTTAGACACTCAAGCCAACACCGCATGTTTTTGATTTGATGATGGCCTCACTTGGCAATGTGATGAATCAAGTTTTCATGATGAGACTCTGTTTCATGATGAGACTCTACCAAAAAAAAGGGAAGCGATACATCTTTGTTATGAAGACCTATAATTCTTTGATAGATGAAGTATCTTGGGAGTAACTCTAGTTGAATAAAATCATGAATTTGTGAAGATGTCTTTTGCCTGATCACAAGGGAAGCAATCTTTCTTTCTTAAGCAAGAAGCAATACACTTGTACTTCGTTCAGTTGTATTGCTAGAGATATCAATGCCTTATAAATAAGCCACTTCGAGGGGACAACCTCCGATACATTATAAATGAACAATTATGGATGATAAAATTACAAAACCTCTTTCTATATATAGGATTCCATTTGTATAATGTAATCCTAGTAGACCTAATGTAATCCTAGCTGACCTAATAATAATAATTTAAGGGCACAATAATAAAAATATGGGGGTTACAAGGGTACAATAATAACAATAAGGGTGTTACACTAACAACAATAAGGGACTATACTAGTAATATACGGACCTAACATGCCCCTCTCCTTCAAAAAAGTATCGTCCTCAATACTTGAGTAGCTCTGGGTGCTTTTGTATAAAATTATCATCCTCCCATGTAGAATCTTCAGTGGGTAAGTTCTTCCACTTTTAATGAGATACTCTGAAATTGATCGATTTCGTAGTTGTCGATTTCTTGTTTCCGTGACCGCTTCAGGTTCCAATATGATTTTTCCTTCCTCATCAAGGTCGGGCAATATTGTTTGAACTGGAAGATTTTCACCTATAACCTTCTTTAAGCATGAAACATGGAAAGCTCGATGCACTCGTGAAGAAGCAGGAAGCTCCAATTTGTATGTCATAGTAACAATATTTTGCAACACCTTGTAAGGAACATAGTACTTTGGCGATAATTTATTATCCTTCTTAGCTTCCTTGAGGGACATTTGTTTGTATGGTTGTAGCATTAAAAATATCCAATATCCCCAATAAAAACTTATCTGACTACATATTTTGATATGCCTGTTGTTTCATTCGATTTTGTGCCAAATTTAGGTTATCCTTTAAGAATTGGAGAACTTCTTGTTGATGCTCGATGTGATCCTTCACTGCTTGAACCCTAGAATTTTCCCTTAAAGAATATGTGATGGACGGTGGATGATATCCATAAATTGCCATAAATGGGGTCATTTTTGCTGCAGTATGGAAGGAAGTGTTATACCACCATTCAGCGAGAGGTGACCACTTGACCCATTGTGCTTGCTTATCAGATACAAAACAACGAATATATCCTTCCAAACATTTATTCACTATCTCTGTTTGACCATCAGATTGAGGATGATAAGATGAGATATGAGCTAATTGAGTACCCAAACAAGAAAATAACTCCGTCCAAAAATTTCTAGTAAAAATGGGATCTCTGTCGCTTAGAATAACCCTTGGGCTTCCATGTAGCTTTTGAATTGTGTTCATAAATGTAGTAGCAACTGTACTTTCTTTAAATGGATGAGATAATGCACAAAAGTGTGCATACTTGGTAATTCTATCAACTACCACCATGATGACACTCTTTCCTTAGGAATTAGGTAAACCTATGATAAAATCCATTGAAATCTCCTCCCAATTTTGACGTGGAATGGATAAATGTTGTAGAAGACCCAGGGTCTTAATTGTCTCAACTTTATTTGGTGGAAAACCAAACATTCCGCCACAAAATTTTGAATATCAGATTTAAGGCCATCCCAAAAAAAATATTTCTTCACCCTGTGGTAAGTTTTTAAAAATCTCGAGTGTCCTCCTAAAGGAGAAGTGTGTAATTCCAAAAGAATCTTTTGTTTTAGTTGGGAACTTTTACAAATATATAAGTGATCTTTGTACCATAAGGAATCATTTTTCCAACTAAATGTGCTCGAGATGTACTAGGATCTTGTAGCAAATTTTGAATGAGTGTCCTTACTTCTTTGTCCTTCTTCCATTCATCTCTTGCTTCGGTTATCCTATCTGGTTGGATAATGGAAATGGCACAAAGCAATGCTTCCATCTCTTCACTCTCTCTTGAGAGTGCATCTGTAACAACATTAAGCTTCCATTTCTTGTAGATTATTTGAAAGTCATAACCCAACATCTTTGTGACCCACTTTTGTTGCTCTTCTGAAGATAGTATTTGTTCCGAAAAGTGTTTAAGACTATCATGATCATTTTTACCTTGAAGTGTCTTCCCATAAGGTAAGTTTTCCATTTCTTTAGTGCATGCGATTATTGCTAACATTTCCTTCTCATAAATAGCTTTCTGTAAATAATTTCCTTTGATTGGATGACTTTTAAAAGCAATGGGTCTTCCTTCTTGCATTAAAACAACACCAATTCCATTTCCTGAGGAATCACATTCCACAATAAAGGTTTTTGTGAAGTTTGGCGTAGCTAAGACCGGTGTTGGGCACATTGCCTCTTTAAGATGTTAAAAGGCCTTAGTTGCTTCGAGAGTCCATGAAAATGCATATTTATTTAATAATGTTGTTAGAGGTGCTTCTATTCTCCCATAAATATTATAAAACTTGTGATAATACCCTGTTAACTCGATAAATCCTCGCAACTGCTTTATGGTTGTTGGGAATTTCCATTCCTTAATGGCTTTAATTTTGTTAGGGTCTACATTAACACCCTTGTGAGATACAATATGACCAATATATTCCACCTCTTGTACTCCAAAAAAACATTTGGATGTTTTTGCATATAATTGTTTGTCCTCCAATAGTTTGAGTACCATGTCAACATGTTGAACATGATCTTTCCAAGACCTGTTGTAGATTATTATATCATCAAAAAATACTAGCACAAATTTTCTAAGGAAGGGTTTGAAAATTGAATTCATCAACCCTTGAAATGTAGAAGGTGCATTGGTAAGGCCAAAAGGCATGACCAAAAATTCATAATGACCCTCATGAGTTCGAAATTTTGTATTTTGAATATCTTCAGTCTTCATTTTAATTTGATGATATCCTGAGCGAGGATCCAACTTGGTAAAATCATTATCATGTAATTCATCAATAATTCATCGATCACGAGAATGGGAAATATTCATCTTTAATGGTGAGTTTATTGAGTTCTCTATAATCCAGACACATGCGCCATGATCCATCCTTCTTGTGTAACAATACTGCAGGAGCAAAGAAAGAACTTTGACTAGGTTGAATTACACCTGCCTCTAACATTTTTGCAATCATATGTTCAATTTTTCTCTTTTGGACATAAGGATATCTATAAGGCATGATGTTTGGAGGAACACTTCCTGAAATCAAATGAATAGAATGATCATGATCAGGAATAGGTGGGGGAGTCCGGGAGTCTTTGGGAGTTTCAAACACCTTGGAATGATTGTCCAAGACTTTTTGGAGATCTGCAGAAATAGATGATTTTGATGTTGGAACTTCTAGTGAGCATAATTGTGCAATTACACCTCATTGTTCTTTTTTTAGAAGCTTTGTCATGACATTAGAGCTTATTATCTTTCTCAGCTTCCCTGCAATACCTCGTAATTCGACTTCCTTTCCTTCTTAAAAAAATTTCAAGAAAAGTTCTTGAAAATTAAAAGCTACCGTCCCCAAATATTGTAACCATTGTACTCCTAGTACAACATCAACACCTCCCATGGGAATGGAAAACATTGGAATATTCAATACATATTCCCCCATGGTTAGCTTGATATTATGGAATTTTCCAGAGCAATTTATAGTTCCTCCATTTGCAACCATCACTTGACATTCTGGTGTTGGGTATAGGAAACAATTCAATTCCTTAGCTACCTTACAATGAGAATAGAAATTATGGGTGCTTCCTAAATCAATCAACACTATTACCTTTTTCTTCTTGATATGTCCTTCTATATTGAGAGTTTGAGGAGTGGTAATTCCTGCGAGTGCATTACATGATATGGTCGGATTCATTTCTTCCTCTTCTAGGGCCGGTTCCTGGTGTATGTCCTCTTCTTGTTCATTTTCTTCTTCTTCTTCACAATCTATGTAAAATAATTTCTTTTCAGCACACTTATGACCTTTAGTGTATTTGCTATCACAACTGTAGCAAAGCCATTTTGATCTTTTTTCTTCCAATTGTTGTGGTGTCAACCTTGTAGGTCATGGAAATCTAGGCGTAGCAACATTTCTTCTTTATAGAATTGAGTGGTAGGCTTCCTTGTCGCCAGAATTTTACATTCAACTTTTCTTGCCAATGGACCTTCTCCAATGAATCAGGTTCCCAAAGGCAAACCTCATGTTGGATGTTATCCTTTAAAGTCCATATGAAGACATCAATCTTGTGTTCCTCTGGAATATCAGTTGCCCATATATTCAATTTTTGGAAGTCCTCAATGTGCTTGACCATTGAACCCTTTTGTTTGAGATTTACCAATTGGATAAAGAAGGTGTTTCTCTTTGTATCCTCATAATGTGCTATCATTTCCTCCATAAAAATTGACCAAGTGGCAATTTTTTTATAGGAGAAAATCCATTGATACCAAATAAATGTATTTTTCTCTAAATATAAAGTTGCAATGCATACCTTTGTGTGTTTTGCACATTATTGAGATCAAAATATTGCTCCATCTGTAGTATCCATGTTATGGGATCCTTGCCATCAAAATTCCTCATATCGATCTTTGGAATATGGTGGGTATTCATTCCAACCTTAGAGTTTATGAAATCACGATTAACATTTATTTTATTCTCATCATAGAGGTTCTCTACTATCTTTTCACCATTAGGAAACATTTCTTGTATCAACTTTGTCAAACCTTCGATGTCTGTTTTTAGATCATTCTTCATGTTTTCCATGTTGTCTTTCATGTCATCCATCTTAGCTTCCATGCCAGCTTCCATGCCATCCATCTTAGCTTCCACACCTTTCTTCAAACTTTCCATCTTCACTTCCACGCCTTTCTTCAAAACTTCCATTTCATTTTTTGTTGCTCTTTGCGAGAGTGAAATTTGCTGCACTTGCTCTTTTAATTTTGATAGATCATGTTGCAATTCTTCATCTTCATGAGTCAAAGTAGAGCCTTCTAAAGGCTTAATGGGTGTTGAATTATTTTTATGGGGCATCTTTTAGAACCCAATACTGATATCTATTCTACAATATGCCCTTGGAATCAATTCAAATTGATTCTTCAAACAAGACTTATGCAATTCGCAAAACAAAATACACACCGTTTTCTTGCTTTTGAGGAGCTTGATATTACAATTGTATTATCTCTGTAATTGCAGCACTTCAATATTTTAATTTTGGTACCAACGTAGCCCTCTGAATTATCTTTTGAATGCCATATTTCTGACCTAATTTGGATTCTCCAAGACAAAGTTGTGTCCAATCTCCCACAATGACCTAATTATGGACTGGTTCAATACAGTGAACTTGTACGACTTGCCACGTGTCACTATTTCGTCCTTCGGCTCTGAAATTGATAGCTAAGAAACTACAGTCTGTGTACTAGCGACCACTTTTTCACGGCACTCCATTCCGATGCTCAGAGAGAGAGTTATGAATATTTTCCCACGATCACCTCTTTGAGATGAAATTCAGGAGCCTGAAAAAGCACTACCTTCCACAAATCATATCTCCGAAAATATTGTGAACCAAGCTCTGAAATGTTTGGATGATGTTCCTCAGGATTTTTGCTTCACACCCTACGAATTTCAGCTTCTGAGACTTCGTAGAAAAAAAATTATAGCACAAATTCCAAGATGACCTGTTCAGGAGCCTGAAAAATGACCTAAATTCCACAGATCATATCTCCAAAAATGTTACGAAAAAAGCTCTGAAATTTTTTGATGATGTTCCTCGGGATTTCGGCTTCGCACCCTAAAAATTTCAGCTTCTGAAACTTCGTAGAAAAAAAGTTATAGCGAAAATTCCACGATGACCTGTTTGGAGCAGAAAAACCCTAGAATCCAAAGCTCTGATACCAAATGTTGTGTAACCAGCTCCAAAAATAGAAGAAAAGAGATATCAACGCCTTAGAAATAATCCACTTCAAGGGGGAAACCTCCAATACATTACATAAATGAACAATTCTTGGATGATACAATTTACAAAACCTCCTTTCTATATATAGGAGTCCATTTGGGCATAATGTAATCCTAGTGGGCCACAATGTAATCCTAGCCAACCTAACAATAATAATTTAAGGGCACAATAATAACAAAATGGGGTTTACAAGGGTACAATAATAACAATAAGGGGGTTAGCCTAATAACACTAAGGGACTATACTAGTAATATAGGGACCTAACAAAGATGATGAGTTCATGGATGAGGAAATTTTAGAAGGCCTTCATGACAATCCCTTTCATCACCAAGAAGAAAGGATAGCCTCTTCCTTAGATGAAAATGAAACCCATCAAGGGTTTATTTATGAAAATTATGATACATCCTCTGATTTTGATGAAACATTGCAACAGACTTGTCAATATTTTGATCATCAGGAGTATGATAATCATTTCAAACAGCAAGAGGAAATATTGGAAAATGCTTGCTACAATCCTCAGGTACAGGAAAAAGTTGAGTCTTCATGTCTTTCTTGCATCAACCTACATCAAATTATGATTACATTAATGAATAAGTGGGTGAAAATTTGTCTTTATCCTTGTCTTCTAATCTGAAATCATTTGAGTGCAAGTCATAAGATAAGATTCAGTTTGTGGATGAAGTTACTAGGAACATTGAAAAGGACATTGAAGTTTTAGAGGGTAAAATTCAATCTTATAGGCTTCAAGATCAGGATTAGTCTTTTCAAAAGCTTTCCATGCTAGAACACAAAGAGAAGGTGTTTCTTCCTTTCTTTTTTGAGATTGAGGAAAAATACACTATTTTTGAAAATCAGTTTGAACAACAGTTTTAGAGTACAACTGAAGTCTTATGTGCTTGATCAAAGCATGGATGAGTTGCCCAAAGTTGCATAATGTCATGAGAAGCATCAAACATATCATGTTCTCTTTGATCCTATAGCTGACTACATGGAAAGGTTCTACAGTCCAGATTTCCAGTTATATTTTCATTATGAAGATCAGTTACATCTCATGTTGCCTTGGTCATTTCAGTATCATGTTTACTTTTGGTTCAAGCACAGTCAAGATATTCAAGTGTCAGATCAGATCAATGACTGGCTTCATTGGAAGTTTCATGTTCCTTGAGTTACAAATGGAGATTGCAGCTGATAGGGTAGGTAGGAGTGTGTGAATAAGCTCAAAGTTGACTGAGCATCCTTCAATAGGTATAGATTTGTTTCTTCTGCAGCAATCATCAAGCTTGAGCCCGAGGTGAAGGCCATAGGAGTTTGAAGAAGCTTGGTAATTTCAAAAAAAAAAAAAATTCTTTCCAAGAAGATGGATAGCACTGGAACTACTGGTTCTTAGTGTACCACAGGGGCACACTATCCCAAGTGGAGCCGCTGTTATCACCCAAAAATTTTCAAAACATCATTGTGTCAACTCTATTTTTTATCATGGTCTAAAATGGGTTTGAAAGACATTTTAGGATTTGGTTAAGGATAGGTTAGAGTTTTTATAAGTTTAAAGTTCATCATTGGATTCAAATAAAGTCTTTAGAGGTCCATTCCATGATCAAATATTAACATTTTCCATCTAGGGGTCAATCCATAAGGTTTCGGGTTAAATTTCTGCAATTAGCTAAGAATCCTCCATTTCCTAGTGCCGCTAGTTCAAAAAAGAGGATTTGCGCTACGAAAGTGCTACTACTATTGTAGCGCAAAATGCAGAAAATACACTACAGGCGCTATGAAAACGCAGTTTTGTAGCTGTCAACTTCAAAGGTAGTTTCTGAGCAACTTAAAATTAATTTTAGACATTGCAAATATTTTTTTCTTCATAACAGATCTAACTATAAAAACCTCTCTCATTTTCTTTAAATTCATTAGGAGATGGGACAAATTGTTAAATTAAAATGCGCTACAAAACTATTGTTACTAAATTGTCCTGTACATGACTTTTTAGCAGTCAACTTCAAGTTTAGTTTCAGGGAAAATACAAAAGTGTTTTGGAATTATGAAAGATTTTTGTCTTCATCACAGCCCCAACTACAAAAACCTCTCTCAAAGTTCTCACAGGTGTTATCAGTTGTGAGATACAAGGATTTCATTGAAGCCCTGTTTTCAGAAACAAAGTTTCCCTGTTTTACACATGTTTTTCAAAAGACGTTTCTGGACAGAAGGAGATTTTTTTTTTTAAATCCAAGAGAGGTTTTTATTCATGACATAATGGCCTACAAAAATTTCCTTCAATTTCTCAAACTACCTCATGTATTAGGAGATATAGGCTCTATCCCAAGACCTAATTTTCAGGGAAAAACAGGAAAAATTTGCAAATGAAGAAGGAATCTCATGAAGACTGTTATGAAAGCATTTTTCGCTTGATATTTTTGTTTTATATGTTGGAAGCAGGTTGATTTGGAGTTTGTCACATTTTAAAATTTTCATTTCTGAAAATTTTGAACAAAACTGCTCACTCAGCAATTTCGTAGCACCAATAGTGCAAAATGAGTGAAATGCACTACGAAACTGTTGTAGCATGCTTTTTCACTCTCTCTCTTAAATTTTGGAAGGGAAAAAATGTGAATTTTCACTTGAAATTTCTAAGGGAATTGTGTTAAGTGTCAAGGAAGATAAATCTGAAAAGAAGAAGGCAAAATTTTGAAGGAAAAAGGTTAAAAAGACTGCGCTACGAAAAGCACTATGAAACTATCTTGTTTTTATAGCGCAGTCTATTTTTAGCTCATTTGAACAGTTTGATGATGGTTATGGATAGCTAGAGCCTAGGGAGGAGTTTTGGCATGTGTTACTTCAACTTAAAACAGAAAAGGACCACAAAATCAAGAGTACATGATGGTCAGAATGTTCAACGAATGAAAAAGACCATATGCCTAAAAAACAGGGTTTGGTTTCCTCCTTATGTGGAGGTCAGAAAAGTGGTCATGAAGAGCTCAAGCCCATCATTGAAATTCGACCATGTGATGATACACTTGTCAATGATGTAATTTCAAATAGAAAATGTTGTTAGGATAAGATTGTTAAATATAGTAATGAAGAGTTTGAGTCCTAGTTGAAATAGGACTGTCAAGTAGGATAGGTGTTTGTTTGTCATAAATTTGATGTTTTATGGTTATGCAAGGTGTCAAGAGTTAGTAATTCGAAGTATCTAGCAGAAGATGAGTTCATCTCATGTTGTAATGGTCTATTAAAGACCAAGAGATCGAATTAGAAAAGGGTTGGACATTTGTTAGCAAAAATACTCTGTTTTTTGTAAGTGACTATTTTCAGCCTAATACAAAATTTCTACTTAGACAACTCAAGATTCATAAGTAGTTCTTGTATGTTCTTTTTCTGATGGCATATTTTCAATATTCTATTACAGTGGTGTTTTCTTATGTTACTCAGAATTCATCAATGATGCTCTGACTTCCTTCATAGACAAACTGACTGTGTGCTTCACTGTTCTACATGTGTATTCCTTGACTTGAACTCTGATATGCCTTGACTTCCATTAGATTATTTTGGTTTTTCTTAAACTATTATGACTCCATAAGCCCAATGTACACTTGTTAATGTGATTTAAAACTAGTTTATATCATTTATCTATTTTTATCCCATATAGAGTTAGCCATCTACATATTTATCAAAAATCATAAACCATTGAGAGAGCCCTCCTAGCTTGAAGAGGCTAAGCCTCAACCAAAAGATTGGTTTGAAATAGTTGCACAAGATTGGTTTGATGAGAAGCCTATCAAGTCTAATTTTTTTATAACACTTAGGATTCAACTGGTAAGGGTGCTGCTTGACAGGCCTCGCATCTGGTTTAAGAGTGATCTTCATCACACCAAGATCCCCGACAATCCCTTTTAATTTTGAAAACTTTGTGGGAAACAAGTCTTGATATTCAATGAGAAGCTCTGCAACCTTAGCTGTTGTATATTCATCCCAATAATCCCCTATTTTAGAAATATTAGGTTGCTCTTATGCTCCAATATTTATTTTCTTAATCTTCATAGGTCTAGTCACATCTCGCAATTCAACCACAAGCCCAAAGACTGTGCGCTGACCTTCAAACTTAGGGATATTGATGTTTCTTGGGTCCTCCTCATTATCTTCAATTGTCACATTCAAACATTCAACTATATATTCATCTATGCATCCCATGCTGGTAAGGCTCTTTCTTTTAATGTCTCTGGCATGTCAAAGACCACATCTTGAATAATGTGTAATGCAATATTGATGCATTGGAATCCGCTCTAAAAAATAAAATTTAAAACAAATCTTTACCTTAGCGCAGCCCACTCCATCAAGCCACGTCGCAGCTCAAACTCTAGATACTAGTTCATGGGCATCCTACTTAAAGTATGAATGAATATATGAACCCATCCTAGCTTCGGCTCTTCTCCCCAAGGTGCAGTTCACATGGATAAATGAATGTGTGGGTCTTCTTTGCCTACATAGGCTGCTTCCAACCAGGTATTGGGTTGTTTGAATCACAGTCGCATCATGTGGGTACATTCTTCCCTATTCTCCAACTCCTCATCTGAGTCTGAGTGGTATGAACTATCCCTATCCCAACTAAGAATGACATCTGCGGTAGGGTTGATCCAATATTCATCCCTCGTATTTAGCATGTAGATATGATCAACATCCTCTTCTATGTGCACCGGTTCAGTGTATATCTCTCCTTCTGCATGATCCAGAGGGACCACAACCCTTGTTCCATTATTTTCAAACACCATACTTTTGTGCTTGAGGTTGATGATAACATCCATGTCAATAGCCCAATCCAGACCCAACAACGCAGGGTACAGGTCTGTATCATTAACAATTTGAATAAATTCAAAATCATCAAGTGTGTTAACTCTGTCAATGTCAACTACCACCCCAGAGAGTCTACCCATTGAGATCATTTTCTGTTGGTTTTCCATGCGCAGTTAAATTTTGGACCATTCCAACTTAGGTTCTCTCATTCTCTGCCAAGTCTGCTTTGGTAGAACATTTGTATTAGAGCCCAGATCCAAAATAACCTGATCCATTTCAAACTCAATTTTTTAGCAGTCAAGTGCATCTCTCAACCAGTTATTCATTTGTTTCTGTAAATTTTATCGACAACCCTTTTCTTCATCTGAGGTTTTACTTTCTCGGTGCAACTATCAATTAGAGCTTGAAGATTCTCAACTTCCTTCTTATTGCGCAGAAGCTTAATACAGGCCTACAAAAATGGCTTCAGCTCTGTAGGCTCGACCCCTTCGACATTATCCATGGCAAGCTTTCTTCGTACATTAGGGTTTGATGTGCCAGGATCAGGTAAATCATTCTTTTCTTCGACAAAGATTTCCTTATTCCTTTGTAATTTAAACCCCTCCTTTTTCCTGGGAGCTTTCCAAACCTAAACATTGGTAGTAGGTTTCTTACTTTCTACTTTATCTTCATCATTTTCTACACCACTTCTGGTCACAATATTCATGCTAGGTTCTTTAGTGCATGATTCTACTTTCATCATTTGAACATTCTACGTGGTTGTCTGCATTTTATTTTCCTGCATTTTTTCAAACAACATAGGGCAATCTTCAAGAATGTGATAAAACTTTCTACAATACCTGAAATATTGTTGTGTTGATTTTGAAAAGTTGTACACATAATGGCTAGCATCCCCACAATTATAGCAAATGAGTTGGCCTCTTCCCCGACCACCTTCTCCTCCTCTTCCTCGTCCTCTGCCTTGAACTCCACTGCGCCCATGCAGAGATGTAGGTGAATCTGACCCTCAACCCTCAAACTGGATCCTATAGGAAGCAGTCTGCTCAATCATTAGATCAAAGTTGTGATAGTTCTTCTCGTCGTGTCCCACAGATTGAAAAAATGTGCATTAAGGTGGCTTGAGCTCTGGAATGTATTTACCAATCGTAGGGAAAAATTATGTCATGTATAGTCAATTTCCTTGATAAATCGTGCACCATAGTGTGGGAACTTCACTAGGCCCTGCCCCACCCTTAATCGAACTTGGTCCTCCAGCTTCTAGATAGTTATTATATACAGAACACTGATCCTTGTGATGCCCTTCAAATTTATAGTGTGTGCACCATACTTCTGTGCACACCTCCTTTCCTTTCTCTTGTCACAAAATTTGTATTTCTAAGTGTAATACAACTAACTGGCTTTGGATTTTTAAGCCCCAACCTATGTAGCTGGTACAGGTGAGGCTTCTAACTTCATGGTGATCTCCATAGCTTCAGTGTATGTTGCAATATTCTGTTTGTTAAGGACCGGCGCAGATGCAGCAGCAGCATGGAAATGAACCATTACTTGTGCTACATGTCATCGATAGTAAATCCTCCATCCCTAATGGTGTGCTTCAATCGTTGATCTACCTCCCATACAAATTCATTCACTTCTTGGTGGATCTCCTTTAATTTAGTCACACATTGAGCATACGATTTTGGCTTTTTGAACTGCTCCTTTAGTGTGGCTTTAAGATCATCAATTGTTGCATTCAGGGAAAATTTTAAGGATGGAAAATTATCTTTAAGTTTAAAACATTGGCGAATCTCACTAGTCCCTAATATTTAAATTATAATATATTTATTAATATATTTCTATAATTATTCAAATTTATAATGATTTTATATATAATATCTATATAATATTGGTGATTTTTAAGGTAAAATAATTCCATATTGTAAAATTTGGATGAATAATTTTTAGAAAAAATGGAAATTGGCGAATCTTTTTTCTGGAAAAACCATGGAAAATTAGCCCACCTGCGAATATTAGCCCCTAAAACTTTCCATTGTTGCATTAGGGTTTGTTTCCATATACCTCATGTACCAATCCAATGCGTGTTCTTGAAATGCAGTAGCTTGTTGTGCTTTATTAACATTATCATTGTTGATCTACTGCATTTTCCACACAACATTTGCGACGAACCAGAATTGGTCAACATCTTCATTCCCAACACCCTTGAAATTCTGCAGCCTTATGGAAGTAGCCATATCGACTTCTGGTGGTGGAGGTGGCGGTGGAGTGGATTACTTGTTAGTGTGAGATGAATTTGTACGTGGATTAGATGGGATTTGAACTATGATCAAGCAATATTCTTCTGAGTGCGCAGATTCACCAGAGCTACTTGTTTCAGACTCCTTATTGTTGTCAGATTTACCTTTGAGGGGGTTGTAGATAAAATCTCCTTCTAGGTATACTCTGTAATTTTTCCCGATGTGTGTAGTACTACCAGGATCTCTGTGCGTGGAGCTAGACGGGCCTCTTCAGAACATTCACTCAATTTGGTTGCATCGAGTACCCTTTTCAAATAAAATCATTTTAATCCACTGTTTAAATGAGTGCATAAATTTACCTCTAGGACCCTTAAAAAATATCCTTTCAAATTCAAAATACATACAAAAGTATCAATAAAAAATTCAGCCACAAACCCACTCAGAATGCTATCAATCCAATAATCTACTACGCCGGTAATTTATTGCTAGATTTATCCAACTATTGAACCAAGTCAGGAGTCCACCTGTTGATTACGTCATCCTTTGCATAGGTATAGAACTCAGTAATCTAATATAACCACTCTTGTAATTTTGTTGCAAAGGAAGAAAAGAAAATTTCATGGATCTCTGTATAGATATACCTTTTATCCCAATCTTCAGCAGAAAACCTAGGGTTTCGGTTTTCTTGGATTGAAAATTCGTGCACCTTCTTATCAAGCCAATATTGCAGTTCATTCTTCGTCGGATGCCACATCAAACTTCCCTCAAACAGATCCTGATCCCAGCAGTGGAACGATTTGTTATAAGCTTTAGGGGTCCTGACCTAGGTTTAGATTATTCTATGCAACCAATAAAACCATCCAACTACTAGCCCTTTCGACAGTGATATGCTTGTGTAGACCAAAGTCTCACCCAAAGAAGTATGGGGGGGGGTGTTGGAACTAGGTTTCTGTACTCTGAGGGAGTGTATGATGTGTTCCTTAACCCTACTTATCATATCTAATGCTTATCATCCTATTCGAGACTTCATAGAAACCTAGATCTAATTGTAGATAAAACCCTTAACAACTATGTGTAAAAAAGATTGCTATACTTAAGTCAGATCTCAATAATGAGAGTGGAAATAACACTTGTGCATTCACATAGATAGCTCTTCTATAAAATATTTAACACCGATGAAATCCTAGCGCAAACACAGATATATCCGCATGTACTTAACTCAGATAAATGTGCATTCAACCAGGAATAGAAATAGATCTATAACTTGCAATAATCAACAGATAATTAAACCAACATATTCATGCATTAATACAGAAATCAAAATGCAAAAAAAATCACCAAATATTATTCTTTATTAAAATATCTTCAATTTAGTACAATCCTTTCTGCCTGTGCACACAGTAGCAAGGTCCTTGCAAATAGCTCAGGACTAGGTCTCCGCGCACGCAGCCATCAGGATCCTTTCTACCAAGACTTGCCCAAAATTTAGATCAAAACATTTTTCATGAGAAAACATACATAGATTGATTGATTTCTTTACCTGACTCAACTCTTATATATTTATACGACTCAGATGTGCACATACCATGGTTTGAGACTCATGGTTTCCCTTTTCACCCATTAGAATTATAAAGGAGCTTTGACCCACCCCAAAGCCCCTTGACTTATGCACACGACTTGTATTGACAAAATTTAACCAAAATTATACCCAAAACCTTGACCTGAGGAGACCCTATCCCAACAGAGTTGGGTATGGATGATATTGAGGGAAATTTTGAGGATATTATGGATTTCTCCCATAAGGTCCTTACCAACCTTGTTTCCAAGATTGGTTTTGGGGTTGAGATGGCCAAGGTTTCCAAGGAAAGGGTGTATTCCAATTACCTTGAGGTGGATTTGCATAACCTTGAAATTTTGAATTAAGTTCTTGCATCATACCAGGTTGACTAGGCTGTCATGGTTCTCTTGGAGCTACATAACAGAGCTGATTTGGTGATTTGTCACAACCGTCATCAAAATTCCATGTAATAAAAGTTGATAAAGGAAAAATAATACCACAGTCATGGGACATGTATTCCAAGCTTAATTTTGGGAAAAACGTCCTAGTGTGGGTGTTCATTTGGTTTATTATGTCTAAGATTAAATTGGAAAAGGAAATGGCAAAGGATTTGGAAAAGAAAAATGGCATTATTTGGAATTTATTTATGAAAATAATGGAAATTAGGAGAAAATGAAGGTGAAGGGTCACAGGTTGCATGTGAGGAGGAAAATGAAGGAAAAATAGTAGAAATTGAATAAAATAGAGGCCCCATTAATAAAAAGGCTTATGAGAATTAGTTGGTACCTTTTTTCAGTTCAATTTTGGATATATCTCTCTCTACTCTCTCTCACACACACTCTTGGAAACTTAGAGCATTCTAGAATTGGATCAAGAAAATAAAAGGAATAGCAAAGAAGGCAAAGGAAAGTAAATATCAAGCAAATAAGAGCATAATCAATAGGCTACAATGGAATTACTTGCAAGTATCGATTTTCATGTGTGATTTCCTTGCTATATTTTGCATGCATGGTACATCCATGTGTGTATCTGGTTATCTTGTTGTCATTGGCATGGGTTTTCCCAGGTGTGACAGTGGATTTCAGACTTGCTTTTCCATTTCCGGATAGCCATGGTGTAGTGGTCTCTCTTCTATCTGGTTGAGTTGGACTATTAGATAGTATCGAAACTGAGTGGGGTAGTCTCAGGAAAAATCACAAGGCATAGGAACCCCTTGACTAGTAATGGTGGGATACACGATAAATCCTAATTGTGAATATCCTCGTTAGGCATAAGAATCCCTTGAATGGTAATGGTGGGATACACGGTAAAGCGTAGAGGATGTAGCCTCATTAGGCCTAGGAACCCCTTGACCGGTCTTGACAGGATACATGGTAAATCCTATAGGTGTATGCTATCATTAGGCCTAGGAATCCCTTGACCAGTTATGGTAGGATACACGGTAAATCCTATAGAGTGGAGACGTACAAATTCCTCGTGGTTTAGATGGAGAGATCTAGAGAAATCCATGCTTGTTTAGGGCCTAGTGATCTAGTGGGATTTTGATAAATCCTGGTGGTATTGATGAGGGTTTTGGGCCTAGGAGTCCCTTAGTGGGAAAAACGGTAAGCCTGAGGAATACCTGGTTGGTTTAGTTATGATTCCCACATTCGTCCATGGAATATGACAAGGGGGTGATTGGTTGAAATAAATATTTGACTCATCCCAATCTATGGTAATTTGGTTCGTGGAAGTCCCTAACTTGGTTGGCATATGCATTCATTAATAAGAGCCCCTTCGCGTTTGGTATTTCATGTGAAAATGTACTTGTTCATATCTGGTTTTTATGGTTGTTATATCCTTGTTATTTTTTTTGGTTATATGTTGGTTATGAGTATGTTTAATGATGCACTTGATGTATGGATATCATCATGTTTTGATTATAAAATCAATGAACAAGGAATATATGACCTAATAGATGATAATGCAGCTATTGTGATACGTATGAGAACCTTAGGCTTAGATCTATTGTTATGACCTGTAGATTACATATTTGTGATATGTTTGAAGAAATTCATTCCATGGCTATTAGGGGTCCAACCAAGTCCTTGATCAAATGTTTGTATTAGTAGCTTGATTTCATGGTTATGTATCATTTCTGAAAGTTTCAAGAAGTTTTGGTTAGAGGTTTGAGACCTAGCCCTAAAAAATTGGCTCGGAATCTACAGTCGTTGGCTCAGAATTGCCTGAAAAAGTCCATAGTCATTGACATGCCTTGCTATGGGACTTATTGGAAGGCCTCAGCTGTATGCATGGCTTTTCATGGGAGTGGATGACGGTCAATATCAACAAAATGACAAGTTGTTCCAGGGGTTTATCACTTGGAAGGTTTGGCTTCCCCCTGAAGGGTCTATAGCTCCTGAGTTAGGTAAGATTGGTTTTGTTTTTTTGGTTCCACTTCCCTAACTGTACATGGGGAATTTAATCACATCATAGTATCCTCTCATCGTGTAATATTCCCAAATAGGGATGCAGCAATACATGAACACAAAATGGAGTAGAAGCAAGTAATTAACTCATAAAATGTGTTGAGAAACACATAGCCATCAATTACATGTACATCAGCAAGAAATCTGATTCATTATATCAGCCAAAAGTGGGGAAAAGCAACGATATATGCCCTAAAAACGTTATTCCTAGATAATTGCATTATAATAGGGAGAAATAATGATGGGATCCCTTATATTAAGTAATATGGGACTCACACCGAGAAAATATTCAGAAACAAATCTCTTTTGCTTGTTTAAACAAATTTCTCAGTCCCAATATGGCTCAAAAATGCCCAAATCCCATGACTTATGTAATGCAAAAATTACTGAAGCATGAACAGCATGAGTTTATGAGGGTTTCAGATGTAATATGGTATAAACATCAGATCTGGAGTTTATTTACTCATAGCATGAAGAAAAATGAGGATCTATCCCTTTTTACACATCAGAAAGATAACCCGGCAAGGGTTTCATGAAAGCACAATGTACAAAATGTTAGATCTGCAGATCTGGATCTGAAAAACGTAGTATAGCTTAAGCTCTAGATATATACAGCTAAATAATACAAAAACTCAAGGAGGATCCTTCTTACAAGCTTTTTGGGAGAAGGGTTGGCCCTTTACTAAGGAACAAGCTCAAGGTTGAGGGGATTGACCCTCACACTGCAACTCTGCAAGAAATGACACAGTTCCTGCAAGGGAATATGTTGTATATGATGGAAGGGCTTTGGTCGAATGCCAAGATATGAAAATCTACTCCTGAGGCTTCCTTACTGATCTCCCAAAGGAAAGGAGGCTCCCTCCTTTGAAAAATGAGTGCAGGAAGTGGTGTTGTGAACCCTCACTGCAACACAATGTTATACTACTGCAAAAATAAAGTTGTAGCTGAAGGAGGATGCTTGGCCTTAAGCCTAGATGTGAGGCAATTCTGTAAAACTCCTTCAAGAGGCCTCTCAAGAAAGGAGAAGGAATCATAAACATGAGATCCTTGTGCTAAGCAGCACAACAACTCTGCTAAACAACAAGAGAATGCAAAATAGTCTAAGCAGACAAATCAAATATCATTCATAAGATGTCTTGCTATGGCTTCCTTGCCCTCCTTTTATACATGTGTGAACCTTCTTGCCTTGGGCCCCACTCATTAGGGTTTCCTTCACCAAGGAATCTTCCTCCCACTATCTCTGCACTGTCTCACAAGATGATCTCCACCTCCTATCCCAACGTTGTAGACTTGGTCAAACTTGACCTTGTCCACATAAAAAGTCCCTGTTCACACATGAAGGTGTGAAATCCAAATTCTATGTTGATCGCCTTTCACATTATGAGGGATTTTATTCAGATTTTTATTATGTATGGACCTCCTTACCCATTTATTCATCTCCTAAGTGAAAGCAGTAAAATTTAATATTTCAATTTGCTACATGCAAATTTTGGAATATTACAGTCCTCCCCTCCCAAATGTTGTTTGTCCTCAAGAAACTGCAAGGATAGAAATGAAGAGTCTCCTCTCCTCTTACTGTAGCATCCACATATGATGAACTCCTCCAAGGAATGATATGTTATCGCATCAATGAATCTCCATATTTACCCTCCCAAGCATGCAAGTTAACTAAATAGCCATCTTCATGGATAATTAAAGTACTCAAGGAGGCGATAACGTGTTGTCTAGAGGTCCTCTCAAGGCATGGATTTTGAAATTTATTGGGAAACATCTTTCCCATGTGGATCCTCCATCCCCAAGAAATCATCCATACAAAATGAGTCACCTTCCAACACGGCAACTCCTGAAAATGCTCCTCCACCTTGATCTCATGCAATGTAGGTGGGTTGAAAATCTGAACATGGTAGACATAGGAGCCTACCCCACACTATCCTCCTCTCCACTTATGATAAGTGTAGAGTGTCTGTCGATCTAGGGCTGCAATATTGTTGCCCTCAAGTGGCAAAATGAAGACTAGATCTCCAAAGATCTCCTCTCCAATGTTGTGAATCAAGATGGCCCAAACCATTCCATATGTGATGGATAGGAAATCATCACCATATGGAATCCCATCAAACTCATGGCCTGCCTCATAAAGAAACAAGTGTTTGGATGTGGTGGCCATATCTCCTCTCATGCTCCCAAATAGAACATGCCATGCAGAAAGTGTGGGAATCCTCTTCCCAAAAGGACACATCCAACCCATGTGTCTCTCTCCCATTCATGCTCCCAATAAAGATAAGAACAATATCAGCAAATGAAATCATGATTAGAATCTTAATCAGGGAAATACTGAAGGTTTCATGTGGTGCTGGAAGGTACCAACAGTTCCACAAGTAGTTACAGCGCAGTTTTCCAAACCGTTGCTTCAGAAAATAGTGTGGCAAGTTGTTTTTTAATACATGGATAATTATGTATGTCCTTACATCTACTAATGAATAGTAAGTGGCTAGGTACATAAACTTAACATACATGAAAGGATAAAACACTTGCCCAAGGCCATATAAAATATGGTTGTCTCCATCATACAATTTGGCCCAATATTGACCATGGAGCTCAATGAAAAGCTTGCCCTCTTGTGGAGAAATGCACTGCATAGAAATGGTAAGAGCATGCAAATATTGTGTTAGAAAATCAATAAATAAAAAAACAAAGTTCCCACCATGTACTGGAAGTAAGATGATACATGGATCCATGAATAAGTCTCCCATAGTGGTATGACATGCTCTCATGAAGAGGAATGGATCACATGCTGCAAGAAGATCACCCTTCTTATGCTTGGAAATCCAAGTTAAGAAGATCATATCAATGTAATAGATGTTTCCATCCACTACTCCATCATTCTCACCTCCTCCTTGTCCACCAATTGCATCAAGTGTGAAGTGATCCTGGGGACACTCCATTAATAACCCCAAGCTCTCAAGTGACAACGTTGTTGGCCTATGCAAATAGGCTCCTGCCAACTCATAGCTCCATTCTTTGACATGCTCCTTGTCAAAGATATCTCCCATAATGCTACTACACATAAGAAGTTCCTCCCAAAGTGGAATTACCTCTTGATCATCCAAGGCTAAGGAGTAGCCCCTTTGCACCATGATAGTGCCATCTCCTACGCCTGCAACATCATGCAAAGTGTGAGAGAAAATCTGCCCTTGCTCTCCCAAGAACAACCAAAGTAACAAAAGTTTTTGCTGCCCCCACATACCTTCATCATACAAATCATGTGGTGAAGACATAATGATTGGTATGAAGAATGCCATATCATCATAATGCATCCACACTCCTTTCTGTCCAATGATGCAAGTATCTTGCCAAATTCCTTCCACCCACATGTTAGTCATCAGTATTTTTCACTTGTTGGTGATGACTAGTTGTAACAGCCAAGTTTTCTAGCAGCTGATCTAAAAAATTGTCAAATTTTCCAGCTGGAAAACATCCATAACAAAATTTTCCCTCTTACCTTTCAGTCTGCCCATCTCGAGATGAAGCCTCGTTATCAAGCCCTATCTAGCCTCAGCCATACTAGCTTGTCTGTCAGCTCCAAACAAAACAATCCAAATCTGTCCAAAGAAGTCTCCCCTAATTTAGGTAGTGGCGCTTTAGGTATTTCTCCCTTGGAAAACTATCCTGAAGCCAAAGAACCTCTATCTGCTGCAAACCAGTCATAACAGACCTTCCCATTCTGCAAATAAAGTTGGTTACAACCCTAGGTCGCGCCACTCATAAACCCTCAAGTCTCAACAATACATGTACCATAGCTCAAACTGATTTTAGGTGGTTTTATAGTGTTTTAATGGATCTTTCAAGAACAGAAGTACACCAGCATTCCCAGGAGACAGTATTTGGTTCCACATGAGAAGACATCTGCTTCTAAATGTAATTTTGAGCCTGGGATGCAGCTACAGGACAGAGAATTTTTTCATTAAGCTCCTACGATCACAGTCAAAGCATGAAAAGACAGTGAAAGGAAAAATAACACTGTCAAAAGCTGATTAAATGGCATGACTAAAAAACTTCCTTCATCTATAAGCAGATGGATTGAAGACTAAAAAACCACCTTCATCTATAAGCAGAGGGATTGAAGACTGAAGAACCTCCTTCATTTTATGTTAGGTCCCTATATTACTAGTATAGTCCCTTATTTTTGCTAGTGTAACCCCCTTATTGTTATTATTGTACCCTTGTAACCCCCATTTTGTTATTATTGTGCCCTTAAATTATTATTGTTAGGTCGGCTAGGATTACATTGTGGCCCACTAGGATTACATTATGGCCCCATGGACTCCTATATAGAAAGGAGGTTTTGTAAATTGTATCATCCAATAATTGTTCATTTATGTAATGTATTGGAGGTTGCCCCCTCGAAGTGGCTCATTTCTAAGGCGTTGATATCTCTTTTCTTCTCTTTTTGGAGCTGGTTACACAACATTTGGTATCGGAGCTTTGGATTCTAGGGTTTCGCTGCTCCAAACAGGTCATCGTGGCATTTTCGCTATAACTTTTTTTCTACGAAGTTTCAGAAGCTGAAATTTTTAGGGTGCGAAGCTGAAATCCTGAGGAAGATTTTCTAAAAATTTCAGAGCTTGGTTCGCAATATTTTTGGAGATATCATCTGTGGAAGTTAGGTCTTTTTTCAAGCTCCTAAACAGGTCATCGTGGCATTTTCGCTATACAATTTTTTCTACGAAGGTTCAGAATCTGAAATTTGTATGGTGCGAAGCTGAAATCCTAAGGAAATTTTTCAAAAACTTTCAGAGCTTGGTTCGTAATATTTTTGGAGATATGATCTGTGGAAGGTAGTGATTTTTTAGGCTCCTGAATTGCATCTCAAAGAGGTGATCGTAGGAAAATTTCAATAACTCTCTCTCTGGGCAGTGTCAATAACTCTCTCTCTGGGAAGTGGATTTGAGTGCCGTAAAAAGTGGTCGCAATTATACGGACTGTAGTTTCCTGGCAATCAATTTTAGAGAAAAAGGATGAAACAGTGACACGTGGCAAGTCCTACAAGTTTGCTCTACTGAACCAGTCCAAAATTAGGTCATTGTGGGAGATTGGACACAACTTTGTCTTGGGGAATCCAAATTAGATCAAACCTGTGGCATTTTAAAGAAGCTTCATAGGGCTACTACAGGGATGAATTTCAGATATTTAAGATTTTCAATTACAGAGATAATTCAATTTCAATATCGAGCTCCTCAAAGCAAGTAAAAGGTATCAATATTGGATTCTAAAATGGCGCCTAAAAAGAATTCAACACCCATTAAGCCTTCAAAAGGCTCTACCATGACTCATGAAGATGAAGAATTGCAACATGATCAATCAAAATTACAAGAGCAAGTGCAACAAATTTCACTGTCGCAAAAAGCAGCAAAAAATGAAATGGAAGTTTTGAAGAAAGGCGTGGAAGTGAAGATGGACGGTTTGAAGAAAGGCATGGAAGCTAAGATGGATGGCGTGGAAGTGAAGATGGACGGTTTGAAGAAAGGCATGGAAGCTAAGATCGATGGCATGGAGGCTGGCATGGAATCTAAGATGGATTACATGGAAGCTAAGATCGATGAGAAAATGGAAAACATGAAGAATTTTCTAAAAGCAGACATGGAAGGTTTGACAAAGTTTATACAAGAAAGGTTTCCTAATGGTGAAAAGATAGTAGAAGAACCTAATGATGAGAACAAAATAAATGTTAATTGTGATTTCATAAACTCTAATGTTGGCGGGAAGAACCACCATATTCCAAAGATGGATATGAGAAAGTTTGATGGAAAGGATCCTGTAACATGGATACTACAGATGGAGCAATATTTTGATCTCCATAACGTGCAAAACACACAAAAGGTACGCATTGCAACTTTACATTTAGAACAAAACACATTTGTATGGTATCGATGGCTTTGCTCCCATAAAAAAATTGTCACTTGGTCAATTTTTACGGAGGAAATGATAGCACATTATGAGGATACAAAGAGCAACACCTTCTTTAGCCAATTGATAAATCTCAAACAAAAGGGTTTGGTGGGGCAGCACATTGAGGAATTCTAAAAAATGAATATAAGGGTAACTAATATTCCAGAGGAACACAGGATTGATCTCTTCTTAGGTATTCTAAAGGATAACATCCAACATGAATTTCGTGTTTTGGAACCTAATTCATTGGATAAGGCATTCAGGTTGGCAAGAAAAGTTGAATGTAAAATTATGGCGACAAGGAAGCCTACCACTCAATTCTATAAAGAAGGAAGTGTTTCTACACCTAGATTTCCACAACCTACAAGGTTGACACCACAACAATTGGAAGAAAAAAGAGCAAAAGGGCTTTGCTACAGTTGTGATAGCAAATACACTAAAGGTCATAAGTGTGCTGAAAAGAAATTATTTTACATAGATTGTGAAGAAGAAGAAGAAAATGAAAAAGAAGAGGATATACACCAGAAACCAGCCATAGAAGAGGAAGAAATGAATCCGACCATATCATGTAATGCACTGGCAGGAATTACCACTCCTCAAACTCTCAAGATAGCAGGGCAGATCAAGAAGAAAAAGGTAATAGTGTTGATTGATTCAGGTAGCACCCATAATTTTATTCATTGTAAGGTAGCCAAGGAATTAAATTGTTTCCTATACCCAGCACCAGAATGTCAAGTGATGGTTGCAAATGGAGGAACTATAAATTGCTTTTGAAAATGCCATAATATCAAGCTGACCATGGGGGAATATGTGTTGACTAGTCCAATGCTTTCCATTCCTATGGGAGGTGCTGATGTTGTACTAGGAGTACAATGGTTACAATCTTTGGGGACGGTAGCTTTTAATTTTCAAGAACTTTTCTTGAAATTTTTTTTCAGAAGGAAAGGAAGTCGAATTACGGGGTATTGAAGGGAAGCCAGGAAGGATAATAAGCTCTAATGTCATGATAAAGCTTCTAAAGAAAGAACAACGAGGCGTAATTGCACAATTATGCTCTCTAGAAGTTCCGACATCAAAATCATCTATTTCTGCAGATCTCCAACAAGTCTTGGACAATCATTCAAGGTGTTTGAAAATCCCAAAGGACTCCCACCTATTCGTGATCATGATCATGCTATTCATTTGATTCCAGGAAGTGTTCCTCCAAACATCAGGCCTTATAGATATCCTTACTTCCAAAAGAGCGAAATTGAACGTATGATTGCAGAAATGTTAGAGGCAGGTATAATTCAACCCAGTCAAAGTTCTTTCTCTGCTCCTGTAGTATTGGTACACAAGAAGGATGGATCATGGCGAATGTGTCCAGATTATAGGGAGCTCAATAAGCTCACCATTAAAGACAAATTTCCCATTCCGGTGATTGATGAATTATTGGATGAATTACATGGAGCAATTTATTTTACCAAGTTGGATCTTCGTTCAGGATATCATCAAATTAGAATGAAGACTGAAGATATTCCAAAAACAAGATTTCAAACTCATGAGGGTCATTATGAATTTTTGGTCATGCCTTTTGGCCTTACCAATGCACCTTCTACATTTCAAGGGTTGATGAATTCCATTTTCAAACCTTTCCTTAGAAAATTTGTGCTAGTATTTTTTGATGATATACTAATCTACAGCAGGTCTTGGAAGGATCATGTTCAACATGTTGACATGGTGCTCAAACTATTGCAGGAGAAACAATTATATGCAAAAACATCCAAATGTTTCTTTGGAGTACAAGAGGTGGAATATCTGGGTCATATTATATCTCACGAGGTGTTAAAGTAGACCCTAACAAAATTAAAGCCATTAAGGAATGGAAATTCCCCAAGACAATAAAGCAGTTGCGAGGATTTCTTGGGTTAACAGGGTATTATCGCAAGTTTGTTAAGAATTATGGGAGAATAGCAGCACCTCTAACAACATTATTGAAGAAAGATGCATTTTCATGGACTCCTACAGCAACTAAGGCCTTTGAACATCTTAAAGAGGCGATGTGCCTAGCACCGGTCTTAGCTACGCCAGACTTCACAAAAACCTTTATTGTGGAATGTGATGCCTCAGGAAATGGAATTGGTACAGTTTTAATGCAGGAAGGAAGACCCATTGCTTTTGAAAGTTGTCCAATCAAAGGAAAGTATTTACAGAAACCTATTTATGAGAAGGAAATGTTAGCAATACTGCATGCACTAAAGAAATGGCAAACTTACCTAATGGGAAGACACTTCAAGGTAAAAACTGATCATGATAGTCTTAAACACTTTTTGGAACAAAGACTATCTTCAGAAGAGCAGCAAAAATGGGTCACAAAGATGTTGGGTTATGACTTTGAAATAATCTACAAAAAAGGAAAGCTTAATGTTGTTGCGGATGCACTCTCAAGAAAGAATGAAGAGGTGGAAGCATTGCTTTGTGCCATTTCTATTATCCAACCAGATTGGATAACTGAAGCAAGAGATGAATGGAAGAAGGACAAAGATGTATGGACACTCATTCAAAAGTTGCAAGAAGATCCTAGTACATCTGATACATTTAGTTGGAAAAATGATTCCTTATGGTACAAAGATCGCTTATATCTTTGCAAGAATTCCCAACTAAAACAAAAGATTCTTCTCGAATTGCACACTTCTCCTTTAGGAGGACACTCAGGATTTTTAAAAACTTACCACAGGGTGAAGAAAGAATTTTTTTGGGATGGCCTTAAATCTGATATTCAAAAGTTTGTGGCGGAATGTTTGGTTTGCCAGCAGAATAAAGTGGAGACAATTAAGACCCCGGGACTTCTACAACCTTTATCCATTCCATGTCAACATTGGGAGGAGATTTCAATGGATTTTATCATAGGTTTACCAAAGTACGAAGGCAAGAATGTCATCATGGTGGTAGTTGATAGACTTACCAAGTATGCACACTTTTGTGCATTATCTCATCCATTTAAAGCAAGTACAGTTGCTACTAC
Source organism: Pinus albicaulis (assembly GCA_034641835.2). Lineage (NCBI taxonomy): Eukaryota > Viridiplantae > Streptophyta > Pinopsida > Pinales > Pinaceae > Pinus > Pinus albicaulis. The sequence goes on along the minus strand of JAXQQM020080754.1, from coordinate 141,060 downwards.
ATTTGTGGACAGAATTCAAAAGCTACATGGAAGCCCAAGGGTTATTGTGAGCGACAGAGATCCCATTTTTACGGGAATTTTTTGGACGGAGTTATTTTCTTGTTTGGGTACTCAATTAGCTCATAGCTCATCTTATCATCCTCAATCTGATGGTCAAACTGAGATAGTAAATAAATGTTTGGAAGGATATCTTCGTTGTTTTGTATCTGATAAACAAACGCAATGGGTCAAGTGGTTACCTCTCGTTGAATGGTGGTATAACACTTCCTTCCATACTGCAGCAAAAACGACCCCATTTATGGCACTTTATGGATATCATCCACCATCGATTACATAATATTTAAGGGAAAATTCGAAGGTTCAAGCAGTCGAAGATCACATCGAGCATCAGCAAGAAGTTCTCCAACTCTTAAAGGATAACCTGAATTTGGCACAAAATCGAATGAAACAACAGGCAGATCAACATCGCAATGAGAGAAGTTTTGATGTAGGAGATTGGGTATTTTTACGGCTACAACCATACAAACAAATGTCCCTCAAGCAAGCTAAGAAGGATAATAAATTATCACCAAAGTACTATGGTCCTTACAAGGTGTTGCAAAAGATTGGTTCTATGGCATACAAATTGGAGCTTCCCGCTTCTTCGCGAGTACATCCAGTTTTCCATGTTTCATGCTTAAAGAAGGTTATAGGTGAAAATCTTCCAGTTCAAACAATATTGCCAGAACTTGATGAGGAAGGGAAAATCATATTGGAACCAGAAGCGGTCATGGAAACAAGAACTCGACAACTACGGAATCGATCAATTTCAGAGTATCTCATCAAGTGGAAGAACTTACCCACTGAAGATTCTACATGAGAGGATGAGAATTTTATACAGAAGCACCCAGAGCTACTCAAGCGTTGAGGACAACACATTTTTGAAGGAGAGGGGCATGTTAGGTCCCTATATTACTAGTATAGTCCCTTATTGTTGTTAGTGTAACCCCCTTATTGTTATTATTGTACCTTGTAACCCCCATTTTGTTATTATTGTGCCCTTAAATTATTATTGTTAGGTCGGCTAGGATTACATTGTGGCCCACTAGGATTACATTATGGCCCCATGGACTCCTATATATAGAAAGGAGGTTTTGGAAATTGTATCATCCAAGAATTGTTCATTTATGTAATGTATTGGAGGTTGCCCCCTCGAAGAGGCTCATTTCTAAGGCGTTGATATCCCTTTTCTTCTCTTTTTGGAGCTGGTTACACAACATTTTATAATTAGAGGGTTAAGAGCGCCTCCTTCATCTATAAGCAGAGGGCCAATGGATAAAGTCTGTTTTCAAGTTTTTCACTAACTGTAAGGACAAATTTTGGGTACAAAGAGATAGAAACTAAGGGTTTCTGAAATAAAATGATGATTAAAGGCAGAGGCAAAGCAGTAGTGCTTTTAGAAAAATTGTTTACAGGAGTTATCTCTATTATTGAGTTACTATGTGAAGCTAGTGGGTTCATCATCAATGAAGAAATATTATTAAGTTGATGGCCAAAGGAGTCAAAAGGTCTTGATCTTTAAGTGACCTCTACCATCAAGTATAGAGGAAACCACTGTCAGTTTGTTCACCAAACATTCTTCAGTTGGTTAAGACAGAAGTTGAAAAGAAATCATGGCATATGGCAAAGATTCTAAAGGGACTGCTCTCAAAAAGTGTGAAATGAATGAAAACTCATGTTTTTGCAGACCTCCTTCACAGAAGAACAAAGGGACAGACTTCCCTTGTTCACTTTTCAACTCTAAGTACATCACCCCCTGCTTTATTTTTACCCACAGTCAAAAAGGAAGCTCAAACAGCGCCTACCAGCTAAATCAGTTTCACAATAGGGCATCACTACCTCCAAAGCATCAGGAGGAAATAATGTCAGTTTAGGTTTCAAAAGGGTGAAGCTATCTCCCTCATAGTGTCAAAGAAAACCTCACATAACACAAGGTGTTTTTCTGCAGGTGTCCTTTTTCAAATAAGAAAAAACACTAAGTGATGTTGATATTTAAAGGTGCTGCTCTTTCTATTTTATAAAAACCTTTTTCAACTAATCAAAAGTGACAGCAAATGAGCCATCCAAAGATAAGAGGTGGAAAAAGGATATTGAAATTGTAGTTAAGCCTCTTCCCCAGTAAAAAGGCAGTTGCACTCAAAAGGCACCTCTACAATCCTTCATGTGGCTCAGAGCAGAACTTCCTTCCACAGTATAGATATCAAAAAAGGAAGACAATTTTTCATTCCTTAAATGAGAAACAGTGAAAGTTTTAAATTCTCAAAAAGGTTGTTTTATTTCAAAAAAGGGGTCAAGCTTATAAAAGAAATGCTCATTACCACTATGAATTTCACCTAAACAAAAAGAGCCTCAGGTTATGTTTTAAAGGACATAAGCTTCACGTTTTGTTCTAAAACCCAAATACATTTTCAAAAGTTTCCAAAAAACCTCACAAAGCAAGTGTGAAAGGGTTGTTGATTTTTTAAGTTCAAAAGAGAATAAGGAGACCGTTGCAAGCCATTTTACATTCTCAAAACACAAGGCAACTCTCCCTTTTGATGTCCATGAGACCAAAGAAAAAATTTTCGGGAAAATTCATAGGTTTTTCAGGCTTGAAGACTGCGCGGCGCGCCTGTAGAGTTGCGCGGCGCGTTCAAGCAAGGTTTTTCCAAAGGTTTGCACTATCGAGCGGCGCGCCTGTAGGTGCCGGTCACGACTGCCCGTCAATGACCGGGCAACTTTTCTATAGCACGTCACGTTCAGGCGAGTTTTTTCCAAAGGTTTGCACTATCGCGCGGCGCGCCTGTAGGCGCCGGTCATGACTGCCCGTCAATGACTGGGCAACTTTTCTATTGCGCGACGTTCTCCCGGTTGAACGTGTCGCGCACATTTTAAACGCTCAAAGAACCTCAAATGAACCTTGAAGCTGCTCAAACCCTCAATAAAATCCCATCATCGATCTTCAAGGTATTTTGTTGCCTCCTTGCTCATTTCAAAATTGTTAAGTGGTGGAAAAAAGGATGAAACTCATGGTGTAAAACACAGTGTTGAGTATTTTAAGGAGAATTGTGTTTTATGTTTGAAACTAGAAATTGTTGTGGTTTATGATTGCTCAAGGTGAACATAGTAAAATGGTGGGTTCTTATTGATGTCTAAAGACCTAACAAACTGCCCTAAAAACAAGTTGAAAGGCAGAGGCACTATTTAAAAGGAGAAACACAGTATTTGAAAAATGAAACAGTGGGCCTAATTTCAACAACAATGATCATACATAAATTACTTTGTCACTGTCAAAGGTCATCTCTATGTGGTGAAGAGCAAAGTCAGGGCTGCCTCTTTGTCCATAAAACAAGCTTTAGTGTGTGAAGCTGTCATTGCCATTTGGAGGTGTTTGTCAAAATCTTTGTGAGGAATAGTGAAACAAGGAAGGGTGTTTTGATTGGGAGGAGTTTTTTTCCTTTGTATAAATGCAAGGCTGTCTTGTTGTCATCAAAACACCAAGAGCCCTGTGACCTTACCCAAACACAGAAATCATTTGACTGTGTGTACATTTTAGTTGACTGTGCGCTTGTTATTAAAATTATTTGTTGATGGGCATACAAAAGGGGAAGAGAAGTGTTTTGAGAGGAGCAGAGACCTATATCAAAGAAAACATTTCACACAGCATTTGAGGAAAATTTACCTTGATCAAACAGTGATTGGAAAATAATATAGAGTTTTTTTTTAGAAAACATTCTTGAAAACCTTTTTGAGGCAGTTTTGTTTTGCATAGAGCATCCAAAACAAGATGCCTCCCAGGCAGGATAGTAGGAGTGGATTGCATAAGAGATTTGAGCCTACTTCCACTGAAGAAGTGAATGCCCACCCATCAGTCTTGTTCAATTTCCATGAGGTCAGGTGCTTATATTTTTGTCAAAGGGTGCAAGAGGTGAAGAGTTTTTCTCCTTTGACACATCTTTAGGCTTTAAGGTTTCAATACAAGCATTTCCAGGTGGTAGGCCTTGACTTCAAATTTTCTCCAAGGTCCATCTCCAAGGCCACTAAAATCCCCTATATTGGTGAGAAATGGTTTAAACAAAGCCATTTGGACTCAGAAGATTACAAGCCCTTTCTAAAGCATGAGCACAGAGAGTCATGCCCTTCTATTTTCCCTTTCTCATATCTTTTGACCAGTTACGCCCCTCTTATGAAGATTATCATGAAGTACTTCACTTGTGAGGGAAGATTCTCCCGAATCTATGCCTATCACATTTGACTGCTCATGCATTTCACAAGGACCAAGCTACTAAATCTTCCTTTCTTCTTACACAAGAGCATTGAGAAAATGGCCTCCACTGTTCAGAAAAATCCTCCTTCACAGCAAATAGCATGTCTCTTCCATCACTCTCTCATCAAAATCATCATTCTACATCAGCTTGAAAAGAGAGAGGTCTCTTGGGATACTTTCATCACCCATCTGGATTTCTCCACTGTCCCTCCAGTTCACACATCCCCTACACCTCCTACTCATCATCCTTCACCTTCCTTTAGCAGACCCATTCCTAAAAAAATCAAGTTTACCACAGAGCAAGCAGAAGAGCATGACCATGATGATGAGGAAGATGATGAAGGGCAGCAGCATGAAGAACAACATATTCATGATGAGGGTGAGCAGCCTTATGATGACACACAGCAGCAAGGGGATGAGGAAGAAAGCACTGAAAAATAGCATCACAGTGATGATGAGCAGCAACAAGGAGATGAAGAAAATCAACACAGTGAGGGTGAGCAGACCTTTGATGATACACAGTAGATTTATGATAAGGGTGAGACAGAGTAGCAAGGGTAGCCAAAGGAGACTGAACAGGGGCAGCATGATAGTGCTGAATAGGAGCAGCATGAAATTGATGAGCAAGGGCAGCCAAAAGATGATACACAGCATCTTCCTCAAGAACAGCAACCTCCTCAAGAGGAACAGCAAACTCAAAAAGAAGAGAGGCAAGGTGACAAAGTTAAAGGGGCCATGCCCTCTTCTCCGAAAATGGCCAAGCTCCGGATAGAAAAGAAAAGAGTGCCTAGAGTTGTCACTCCAAATGTGACAAGGGCCCTCCGAAGCAAAGGAAAATTTCCCAAGAAGCCCATGATTGATTTTCCCAGGAGGAAGAGCACTAGAATAGCCACCCAAAGCAAAGGGAAGGGCAAGGAAGAAGGCAGTCATGAACAGGAGAGTGCATTCGACATCATCCCAATCCAAAGCGATGATAGTGATAATGAGGCCCGGATTCTAGAAAACCTCTTGATCCATAGAGAAATCCAAATTGATGCCTTGAAGGATGATCTTCATAGAGCTAGGAATTTCAATCAATTTTTTCAAATCCAAAATAAGCAAATGAGTGTCCATATGGTTGTTTATGAGACACGAGCGACCAAATACAAGAAGGAGGCCTCTAAAGCCCAAGTGAGGTTGGAAGAACTCATGGGAAAGTTCGATGAAAGTGAAGGTGAAGATCAGCCTAGGCGAAAGAGGCCAAGAACCATGGGGCTTAAAAAGGCCCTTAAGAAGCAAAAAGAAGAGGAAAATGCCCTTCTCCAATCTACCCCTCTCACTGCATTGTTCGAACAAGAGATAGAAAACAATAGGGAGGCATGGCTTGAGAGAGTCAATGACCACTTGGAGAAGAAATTGGAGAAGGAAAACAGGGATTTAGACCTTCAAAGGAGAATGACGGGGCATTATAAAAAGTCAAATCAGTTTTCTCGGCGCAAGTTGAAGGCTGCTCAAGAAAAACTCAAGGAGGCTAAAGGGAAGCGCCCGGCACAGAAATTTAGGAAAGACACCTCAGGACTTCAAATTTTGGCCTCTGCTTCACAACATTTTGCTGAGAACCCTTGAGGGTCATGCTCACCAATTTTGGGCAAATTTCGACATATTTTGGTTTTTTGTCATTTTTGGATTTTTGGACAAAACTCATGGGCTTCGCCATTTCAGTTTGGGGGATCATAAAAGGATGAGAATGGTATCATTGGATGCCATAATTTTAGGAGCACATACTCAGCAATTTTTAGGAAATTTGAAGATCATTTTCTCCCCCGAAATGGTGAAAAATGCTCGCTTTTTCTACACTCTGCCCGATCTATCAGCAAGCCTTATTTTTTGGTTTTTTACACACAAACCTATTTTTAGAGGACTTCCAGGCATAAAATTTGGAAAATTCAAGTTGTTGCAGAAAGTAGACACTTAGAGCTTTCCAACAAGCTATCATGAGCCTTATTTCGACATCGGGAAGGCTGTCAAACGTTGACGGCAAGTTAGGGGACCTTTTGCTGATGTATTTTTTGAGTATTTTTGTAAACATTGAACCTTTAAAAACTGCTTTTTCCTCATGTGCGTTTAGCTATTTTTGCACATGAGAATTTATGAAAAAGTCAAATTATTTCCCTCTTTTAGCATTTTTTAGATATTTTATGAGATATTTTGTGCCTTGGGCTTTGCAAAGCCTCAAGGACAAAATAACATATTTTGGATAGGCCAATGAGATTGCAAGTTGAACTAGGAGGTTTTCCTCACTTTGGCCTATATATTCCAAAGGCTTTCATTGTAAACAAGGTTGAACTTGATGAATAGAAGCAATATATGGTCATATAAGCTTTGGAAGAAATACTTGTCTCATGCTTTTGGATAGTCTCTTGGATGTTCTTGGATGATGAAAGAGGATTGTTGTTGGATTCCATGACTTAGTAGAATGGTATAGTGTCTCTCTCTCTCTCTTTTGTTTCCTATTTTTCATTCATAAATCCATGTTATTGCTTGCTATAGGACATTAGAGAACAAATTTGAGACATGCCCTTGGAGGCACCTCAAATTTCCTGTTTCTTCATAGCTTCCATGTTTTCTTCATTCTTAGTCACATTAAAGAATTCTTGATTGCTCTTTAATAACTTAAGGATATTGTTGCTTGTTTCATTCATGATTTTATGCATGATAAGTATGATTTATGGTATGCCCTGCTTACTCATGGCTAGCCATAGCTCCATCCATGAAATTTCTCTTTGACTGATTAGATTGTCATTTGTTGAACCAAGGAGGTCTTGTTCTGATCTTGCCCTTTTCCTAAGACTATGCAATCTTGTTTTCAAAGTGCCCAATAACTTGAAGTACTGTGTTTAGGCGTTCCGACATAGTGTTTTGAGTTGTTTGTCTTTCTTAAGTTTATTTCCCCAAAGTCTGATAGCCATTTCCCAAAGTTAGAGAGTTATATATCTCTATGAATGGCTTGAATGTTTATTTCTATGTATTGATTAGTTTATAGTTACATTTCTCATGATTAATGGTTTTCCCTACCATGTTTATGTCAGCTATTAAACTAGTTATGCTTGAAATCCTTTTTTTTTCACAAACTTGATGTCCATTTTACTCCATTTTTCCCAAAGATCCTTTCTACCTCGAAACAAATCGACCCTTCAACAACCTTGTATCACCTTCTGATAGATTTCTTGACCTTTTCGACCCCATAGCTGATCTGACATCTTTTTACCTATCTTATATCTTTGATCAGTTTCATCCCTCACAACCTAGAAACCAAAACCAAAAAAACTACTTCATAACTATCCTAAAATCAGAACATAATAAGCAAACACACAGATGTCCCTTACACAAATAGAGAGGCTAGGTCCTTGGGCTCCAAAGATTGGTTTGATGTTACACTGTCATTTGGCTTGCCAATCAGCCAAATCACGGGACCCTAGCACCACACACCCTTAGAAAAAGGATATGTCTCATGATTTCCAAACTCTCTCAAGAGTAGCCAATGCAGCTTTGCGTCTTGCTACCCTGTGTCATAAATTTACAAGTGGCTCTCCAACCTCTTGCTCTCCGCCCACATTTACTCAACCACTTGTTCCTCCAATGAGGGCTACCATCCTTCCAACTTATTCTTCTCTTCTTGCATTCCATGGGATGTTGACATGCAACTCCTTGGGGATCTTCTAGAAAATATCTCTCCTCAATGATCATCTTGGATCCATAAATATCCAAGTGTGATGAGGGAAAATCCCCATCATACTATTGAAAAACCTTGCACTCCATGATATGTTGAAGTGCATCTCCAATGATATCTCTCCATGAGATCTTCTTCTCATCAATGGCCTTCCAAAACCAATAAGGTCTTGGATTTGCTGTAAGTAGAAGTTTCTTTCTGAGCTGGGGAATGCTCATTGAGAAAGCGTCATATAGAAAGGAGAAAATGTTTCTCACTTCAAGATGTCTACCATCTATCACTTCTTCCTCCATTTCTTCATGAATTAAGCTGTCATTTGAATGCTCCCATAAGGAATGGGTCCTCTTTTCTTCATTACTGCTCTTGTACAGTGCAGTGCAACTTTGTTGCTCTAAATCAACAGAATACAATGATGTGGATCCCTCCATAAGATTTTCTGAAATGACAAGAGATGGATACTTAAGCATACCTTGGTGAGATTTGGAAGCATCTTGTAGGGCTGCAAGAGTACCTTCCTCAGATTTGTTGGATTTCAAAACTACTAAAGATGAAGGCTACTCCTCCATGGTTGTGACAGCGCTGGTAAAATTATCCTCCAATGGTGGTGAGGGCTTCTCCCTCCCTTTTCCAAATCTCCTGATCATCCTTTGAGAAAACTCAGCAAGAGTAGACACTCTTGCATGGCTCAAATGGCTGAACCACCAAGTGTTTGCTTCACCTTCAAGGTGCAGTGCTGCAATTTCTATAGCCTCTCTTTCTACCACTGGATGTAGTAGGAAGAATGCTTCTAGCTTCATCACCCAAGCCTTTGATGCATATGTAAGTGATCCATCAAAAGTGGACAATATAAATCTATTGCCTCTCATCATCCCATTGCTATAGGGTCTCTTTTCTTCTTCCAACTGAATGAACTGTGGTAAAGCTAGAGTCTCCTTGAAGGCTCTAGGTTTAGTTTTGTATTCAGTAAGGTATTCACTTAGAATCACAGATTCCAAGTGTTCTTCATGTCTCTTGTCTTCTCCTCTTTGAGAATAGGAAGTGCATGGCTCTTACTCTTATAGAAACCCTTTAGGAGTTTCATTGCATCTTTCATCTTCCATCTGATTAACCTCCTTGGAGAGGTTCTTCCTGGATATGAAAAGTGATGAGAGTAATCTCATTCTCTCCATCATTCTGATCTTTGCTCCTTCTCTTTACTCTTCTGATAGAATAATAGTGGAACTCACAGGCCGAGCCAAGATTATGCTCTGATACCACTAAGGCCCAACCACTACACCAAAATACCGGCCTGTTAGTGAGGGCGTCATCCCAGGGTGTTAAGGGTGGGGTCTTAAGGCCCACCGGAGCATTTGAGGGCAGGGACCCTTGCGCATTACCCCTTATTACACAGACCCCAGACACATGGCTGCGGGTAGGCCCTACCCGCACACGGGACATTACATCCCACCACACTCTGCGAGTCTCTGTTACAGGACAAATGACCTCCTCATCAGCTCAGAGGAGAAGGTAACATGGAAGGAAGAAAATGACCTAGACAAGACCCATATCTGCCAAGGTAACACACCCCAGAAGCTGCTAGACTGCGTTATAACGCACTTGAGACATGTAAAGGAAGCATTAGTACCTAGGGTAACGCTCTGTCTTGTCCAAGGGGCAGCGTTATCTGTGTTTAAGTGTGAAAAGGGAAAATATATTATGGAAAAGTGACTGGCACTTCCATATTTTTCTCATAAAGGACCAGTGAAAAATAGAAACTAAAAGGCACAAACCTTTTATTAGTCCTTGCCAAATACAACTAGACCCCTAAAGAAGGTAAAAGCATGGAAGAACATGGAAACATCTCCATCTTTCCCATTACAAACTGGTTGAATAAGTTGGCAATATTTTCCCTCTACATCTTCTATAAAATGGAGCTATGGGCTCTTGGTCTAAGGTCGAAGGATTGAATATATGTAGAGCAGAATTTCATTGTTGTAGTGTGAGGGTTGAAGATCGGCGAAGTTAATTGAGATCTTTCTACCTTGAGCATCATCACACTCAGAAATAGAGAAAGAGGGAGAGGAAGTGGGAGACTGAGGAGGGCTTGGTGCAACTGAAGGTTGTAATCCTCCTTTTTACAAATCAATAGAACTGTATCTGTTTTGTCCATTCGATGCATCAGCATCACAATTTTTTTTCAACCGTCTATGTAGCATGATATGAATGGATTAGATTTGTATTGCTTCATGTTTCTTATATGCTATTTTAATCAATAATAAACTATACTATTGTAGAGATTACACGAGTGCTTTGATTGATTGCAGGATCTAGAGTTGGATTCAGTGAAGAAGGATCTCTATTTCGCTGCTCATTGTTCTCCATAGGATCTGCTATCGATAAAGATGTAATCTCTCCAATTTACTTTGTCAGTTATATATATTAGCATGAACATGTGTGTAACATCTCTGTGAACTTTGTAGCTAATCTGACTATCTGCCTCAGGCATCGGAAATCCCTGAGAGGGATATTCAATAACCACCACCCAAGCATATTACCCTATAGTAGAATTGGTGACTCCGTTGGGGAGTAAATGCCAAGTTTCTGGATTGTTCCTATGACTTTCCATTTTTTCTTCTGTTCACATATCCTTCGGACCAACTTATATGCTCAGTGAACATCTCAAAAGCTCACAGAGTCCAGATTAGACCCTGCTTAGCCATCTGTGCAACTTTACCCTGACTAACGCTTCCCCTGTAAGTGTTTCAGAGCGTTATAACGCAGTATTTGCTTAGATACAGTGTGTTAGTCTCAATAGTAACGCTCTGTAGCCTCTACTTTCCTATGTTACCCAACCAAAACTATTGTTTACACCTTTTTTGTGTTTCCCCTTGGTTTTGAAGTTATTGGCCATCAGGATAGCTTCTCTTGCTAGATCCTTGTGCTTGTTTACCAGCTAGAATTTTTGTCTTTTGTTCTTATTTTGAAAATTTAATGTCAATTGCATCTACTTTTTGAAACAATAATTTTTTTTTAAATTTTCCTGAACTTAGTTAAATTATTTCTGAAAAAAAAAAAAAAAAATTGGTTAAAAAGGCTAGTAAGAGAGGATAGATAGATGTCTAAATCTTTAAAGTTGAACTGTGCTATTTGAATGTTTGGTGCACGGATGTTGAAAGAAATCTCTCCTTGTATAAAAACTCTTCATTTAAATTGAATATTTAGAGCATATTTTCTGCATGGTTTTTGAGTCGGAGTCTCATCACATTTCATACATCCACTCCCCCTCTGCAAGACTAATAATCAAGTACATTAAGAATCAAGCGATAATAAAATTAATCATATAATTTTTTTTGAGCTCACACCAACAGTAGTTCAGGCTAGGATCTTGGGGTAGGAGAAGTGAGAAAATCACCCAAGATTTCAAAACTTGAGACTAGAGTCATTAATAAGTGAAATCCTACTGCACTCATATTATCGAGACCACTCCACTACCACCGGAGTTAAGCATGAGACAACACTAGGGTGCAAGAGAAGTTAGCCCACCTTCGAGTGAATTCAGTGGGCATGCTATATATTTGGGTTCCCTTTGGCGATGTCGAATCTAGATCATGGATCTAGGTGTTCTACCCATATAGCGTGTTGTCTACGACCGTGAGCCCCCTGATGATGTCTGTGATTTGAGGTATCTTTAGTGGCCAAAATTTTTAGGGACTTACATGAGGTGACTGGAACGGTCTGTCCTAGTACCTAAAACAGATGGACCTACTCTGTCTTTGGTCTTGGGAGGGTACTCGTCTTCACGATAGTGCTTACACCTATTGTCTAAGGTTCGAGCAAAGCTCTAGAGTAACCGTAACTATGTTTACGACTAACCCTCTCTGTATGCTATTGTGATACTGGGTTTCATCTCCAGCAAATGGTAGTACTCAGACGGGGCCACACTGTTCTAGCTGCTTGTTGATTGATTTTAGAAAGTCCTTTTTTATTTTTTCTTTTTTAGGCATGTGGTTACTATTACTGAGACTTTATAATACATCACAAATAATTAAAATTTGCTAAAAATAAACAGGTCACTGTGGTGTCTTTCGACCCTCGCCATTTGTATCGACGACAGCGAGGTCTCCCTCCGTTGACACCGGAGGAGGATTCGAGTCTCGGTGAGCCCGTGCCTTCTTTGGAAGAGAAGTCTCCAGTGACAACCCTTGATTTTCACATAGCACCGTATCACACGGAATTTCCAAAGGATCCTTTTATGGAAGGAGTAGTACCTCCTTGCAATCCTCCACTCACCGATCCGTCGGTGCTAGTGTTAGTGTAGATTATACCAAGCTAATATATGTCTTCGGCTGCACCAACATTTGTTTCACAATCGGCACCCATAGGGTCGGTACCAATGGCAACCAACCCAGGTTCGCCACCACCTTCCCCGCTGGTAGTCAGTTCTACGCCTATAATCGATAGCCCCATCAGCCAGCCTATGCCTGGTCCCAACACCACGGTCACCACAACTGTTAGTGGACCTCCAAGTTCTTTGGGATCTGCTCCTACGGTGACTATACCAGGACCGACGGTTCCCTCCTACGAGTGGAGCTACTTCAGTTTCTTTTAGCAACCCTTTCGGTTGGAACCCTTTGCTGAGGTCAAACCCCTTGGCCACCATATCAAGGGGCAGTGTCACCAACACACAGATGACAAGGGGCACTTTGATACCCCTACAATCATTATGAAAAATAGGACAGCCTATTATCAACACTGTTCCTTTGAGTGGGAAAAATCCCGGTGCAGGATCTATGTCGTTGCTTAACTATGCAAATAGAAACATGCCTCCAGATAGCTCTATTGCATCCATATAGGCAAACCAACCCCAAAATCCATTCAGATAAGGGGGAAACTTTTACACTGGGGGCAACCAACCATTCGCCCCACATTACAATATACATTACGAATAGCAACCATATATCCCTACACCCCCACCCATAGGGAAATTTTATCAAAAAAGTCCTCTGTATCCTATTGGTAACACATTGATGGGCGGACCCTATGGTCTAAATAGTAAACCAATACTTGCTTGGCTAGATCCGAGGGAAAACACGCAACTGCCATTTTTGGTAGCTCTAGACATCCCCGACATCTACAAACTGACCAATGATTCCATCAATCACAACCCACTCTGGCCTCCAGTACCACACAAGATTTTGTCTGACATACCTAAATTTGATGGGAAACAAGGGGATGATCCGGCTACACACGTCACCACCTTTCATCTATGGTCTGTTTCTAACTCCATGGTGGATGATAGTATCCGGCTTCGAATTTTCCCTCGCACCCTCACAGGCAATGCTGCCAAATGGTACATTGAGTTACCACGCAAATCCGTCAACACTTTTGGCACCTTAGCTATGGAATTTCTTAAGAATTTCCAATTACCTATTAGATATGAAACCAACACGGAACTGTTAAACTCACTATGCCAAGACACCTCCACCCGCATCTCTAATCACATTCATGAATGGAGACATACGAGGAGGCTAGTCAAAGCGCAAATCCTGGATCATCTCTTATCTAATTGGTTTTGTAAGTCACTCTTACCAACCCTAGCTAAAGACATTTGTCTATCTTGTGCGGTCATGGAAGTTCAATCCATTCGTCGTGCATAGCATTTATATTTGATCTATTCGCAATCTGGCACACTATATGATTTACTCCCCCATGCCCCTGGTAATCTGAATCCTCCCTCTACTCAGAAACTTGGAGCACATGTCGATGGTCCTGTCAGTGCCATCTCCGGTGTAGCCGTAAAACAACCTAGTGGGCAAACCTCCCAGCCATCATCGGCTGCCACCGCCCCTAACCAATCAACTACTCTTCCTACCGCTGAGGTAAATTCTGTGCAAATTTCACAAAAACCTAGTGGCAAAAACAAGAAGAACAAGAAAAAGACCTCTTCTTCGGAAGAAAAGTCAGATCATCAGAATAATCCCAATCAGAAAAACACTGCTAAAAATGACAAAGGGAAAGAGAAACCCATGAAATTTCCTTGCAGAATCTATGCGGAGGACCACTTGACATATAAATGTCCTCGGTTGCAATAATGCACAGATTTTATCACAAATAAGGACTCTGGGAGGACACCTATCGTCCTTCATAATCCCTTCCCTAATCCACAGCAGCAACAACAGCACATGATTGCAAACCCACCACAACCCCTACAAAATGCCAATGGTGGTACGCATCCTTCCAGTGAAGGATCGTCTGCCATTTATGGCGTAGAAAGTGTTGAACTCCAAACACAAGCCAAACTTTATGGAAATCCTGTCATTGATACTCAGGATCCTGTTACCAGTTCAAACCCACCGCCACCCAACGATTTGCATATCAAGCGGCCTTCTACTGACTCCGCAATTCATCCCCCCAAAGGGACACTTCAACGCATGACTCATAACACCTTTGCACATGCCGCCCAAAACTACAATATTGTAGAAGATTTGCCGCAAGCACCATCAGCTATGTCTTTTCTCGAAGTATCGCAAACTTGCCTAGCACAAAGGAAAGCCTTGCTTTCAACCATTGGTGGGATTGACCCCCAGGATTCCACGCTAGCTATATTTGACATGGAGAAATCTAAATCTCGCCTCTCACACCAACTTGCATTCCAAGTACAAGTTGTGTTGAAAGGAAGACCAATCCATCATACTGTCATAGACGAAGGTGCTTCGACCTGCATTATGTCAACTACTTGCTGGCTCGCTTTGGGTTCTCCCCCTTTGTCTCCACTGTCGAATTCCCTTAAAGCTTTCGACGACCACACTTTCCTCCCAAAAGGCTACCATGCTAGCTTTCCCATTTCCCTTAGTGGGAAAATGATAACAGTGGACATTGAAGTCGTAGATCGTCATCTCGACTATAATCTATTGCTGGGTCGCAATTGGTCATACATAATGACTGCCATTGTTTCTTTGGTATTTCGACTCATCCTCTTTCCATTGGATGGGTAAAATGATCGCGATTGGATCAGGTATCCTTTTGCACCCATGATTATACCACGTTACCAAGTATCATTGCACCCCTAATAGGCGTTCCACGACTCATACGTCGGTATTAGTACCGTCTTACGAAGGCATCTTCACGATGGGTTTCTTTCCTTTCACACTTACGAGGTTCCACATGGTTGTAATGATGTCTACCACTTTCGATAGCTCTATCGACCCATGGATGCTACCGGCACCTTCGAGAAATTTATTCCTACATAGATCGGATGTTGATCTCACTAGCGAGAGTTGGCTTATGAAGCCATCTGGTCCTCCCAGAACCCTCCATAACTATGGTTTCGACCAATGGTACAAACCGCCCACCCATCACGGTTCTTTCTAAGGATGTCCTTGATGAAGTCCTACCCACGGACAAAACTATTCGAGATATCATGTCTCTAGAAGAGTACTGACCTTGGGGAGAAGTTCCACCATTGTGCTTCGATGTTCGATTCGGATGCGATAACTACTAAAATCCATCTTTTGACCCACTTGAGATCATCTTTACTCTGTGTTTACGAATGTTCGAACTATCAATTCGAAGGGAACTTGGGCAACCTTTCTAAAACCATGCTCGTATATCTTAGTCAAAATAGGTATACGCAGAAAATATTGATTGGAGTAGATTGCAATCCCTAGGAAATTGCACGCTTCACATCCCTTTTGGAATTGTAACAGTTGTTTTCTTGGTCTTATAATGAAATTCCTGGCATAGATCCATCTATAGTCGAGCATGAAATAAAATTTTATGACAATACCAAACCTATTTGGTGAGACTCGACTTGTCCGACCATGCCATGTTTGCCATTAAGGCGAAGTTGAAAAAATTACGAACAACTGGTTTTATACATCTGTTCCTTTGACATAATGGGTTTCAATCCGGTCCCCATAGACAAAAAACAAGGCACCATCGAATTTATGTTGATTATCACAATTTGAACGTAGCTTTTCCAAACAATTATCCTACGTCGTTCATAGATCGGATCCTTGATGATTGCGCCCAGGATGTGAATCTTTTTCCTTTATGGATGGTTTCTCGGGATATGTGATTTTCGATTAAAAAATATGACCGGCGTAAAAATTTCCTTCATATGTGCTTTGGGCACATTTGCATATCATAAACTCCCATTCGGTACGAAGAATGTGGGAGAAAATTTTCGAAGCGCTATGGACTACACCTTTCACAACATTAGGCATATTGTACAAACTTACTTGGATGACCTTGGCTCATTCCAAGCGACTTACATCTACATGCATACGGAAACAAACTTCGCTCGGTGTAGGTTCTACAATATATGTCTAAATCCACATCGGTGCGTATTTTTGTCGAGTACGGATGCCTTCTTGTAAACACGGGATTAGGTTTGATCCCGGAAGTAAGGTTAAAGAAATCGTTGATTTACCCACGAAAGCTCGATCCATTTTGTAACTCCAATGTTTACAAGGGAAGGCAAACTTTTACTTTTGTTTCATAGTAAACTATGCCAAGATGACGAAAGGATTTATGCACTTATTAAAGAGGGAACACTATATTTGTGGGATGATCAGCTCCAACTATCGTTTGATGCCTTGAAAAAGGCACTCATTTACTGCCCCACTTCTTAGTGCCCCAATTATTCACGCAACTTTCTCCTCTACCTAGAAGCCTCACCATCCTCACTTGGCATGGTGTTGGTTCAAGTTAACGATGGAAACATTGAACATGTGATATATTACTTATCAAAAGGTCTTATGAGACCCGAACTACGATATTCACATGTGGAGAAACACTCTCTCGTGGTGGTCTTCGTTGTCACTGACTGCGACACTATATATTACTACATCGGACTACGTTATTACTTTGGAGAATCCCATGTGACACATTTTGTCTTACCAAGTTATTGGAGGAAAATATTCCAAATGGATCATGATTCTCCAACAATTTGACTTGGTATTCTTTGCTACCAAATCAAAGGAATCTCTAGTCTTCCTTCGAATTACGCATCGAGACCTTCCTAGAATCGACTTGGGAGATGTAGCTCATGATCCATTTCTTGATGAATTCGTCTAGCAGTGGGATTCTTCGATCACTGGTATGGAGACATTTCGATACCTCTAAAATCGGGAGCTTCAGCCCAACTCTCACATCAGGTGAATGTCGTCATATTCACCACTAAGCGAAACACTACCTCATGCTAAATGATGCTCTGTATCATCGTGGTGTCGATACTATTCTTCGGTGTTATTTCAATTTTGATGGTCAGTGCATTTTAAATGAGCGCACGCGAGGTTGTGCGGCGGTCATCTTTATCGCATAACTCTTTTGCCCGAGAAAATCTTGCGTGAAGGCTATTATTGGCCCACTTTGTTCATTTGCACCACGGTAGTCAAAAAGTGCCATGCGTGTCAAATTTTCATGAAGAAAATGCGTGCTCACCTCGCCTCTCCTTTAAGGTTGTCTCCATTGGTCCTTTCGCTAAATGGGGAATAGACTTAGATTACATTCCTTTGACTTCGGTCAATGGACACAACTAAATTTTTGTGGCAGGTCAAATACTTTCACAAGTGGGCAAAATCCATTCCCACTTTTAGGGGTGATGGAGAAACCGCCCTCTTTTCTTGTTCAATCGGGTTACCTGTCATTTTGATGTACCCCTTTCGGTTATTCGAGATCATGGGTCACATTTTCGGAACCATATGATGACAAAATTAACTACCATGCTAGGATTCAACAAGATTAGTCTTCGTCCTACTATCCATAAGCGAATGGTTGAGTCGAAGTCGTAAATGGTATCCTCAAAACCATGATTCGTCGGTTAGTTGGAAATCATAAAGCCACATGGCATTGGAAGTTATATTCTATGTTATAGGCATATCGTACGTCGGTCAAAGCGGCCAGCCAAGCTTCCACCATTCCAACTTGCATTCGGCTTGGAGGCGGTACTCTAATCGAGTGTGAGATTAGTCACTCAAGTTCGTTGTTGAAATCTACAGCACCACGCCCACAGTGCTTGCTCTGCGCTCGATCACTTGGATAGAGGGTCGTTGAGATGCCACCTTTTGAGCGCTCCAAGCTCACTAGCGCTAAGTTAAAGCTCAGTATGAAAAATCTATCAAGCCTCATTCTTTCCAAGAGGGTGATCTTGTTCTACTCTACGATCGGAAAATGACCTCTTGGGGGCAAGAAAAATTCAACCGTTATGGCTTGGTCCTTACATAGTCACAAATTCCTCTCAAAAAGGAGCTTATGAACTTGAGTTTGTAATGAATTCCACTCACGAAGCCCCCACTATGAGGCTCTATACGAAGAATTATTTTTGCTTGGTTCTCCACTGGGCATATGCTTTGTAATTTTATGTATATAAGTTTTGCCTTTGTTTTAATGTCTCTGGATATTTTTGGGTTTTGAGTTTTCTCTCATACACACTCTTTTTATTTTTTACATAGATGCTTTCATCATCCTTATCATGCGTCGGATATGCGGACGGTGCTAATTCGTCATCTTGGGCACATTGCGTCGGTGGCAGGTCCTCTACACACCGAGTCATAAATTCTTGATTCTGCGGGAATCTTCTCGGGCAATACCTATGGAAGTGCTTGAGTATGTCGGTGGGGAAAATCCTCACGTAGGCACCGCATCTCTCAACATCTTCAATCTAGTGGTGAGGTTAGATTGACTCATAGTTATGCGATTAAAAAGCAATCATTATCATTTTGTCATCCTATCTTGTTACATTATTTCATAAGGGTATGACTTTTAGAACGTCACTAGGACCATTGCATTAGGCAAATTCCTAGAGAATTTAATGCATTAGCTTATTCATTGGCAAATTATGTGTTAGATTGGCATTTGTCACACTTGTTATAGAAAGAGCCATACATGAGCACGTATATTTTTTTACTTAAGAAAATACATAAACATTAAAAAACTTGTGAATCAAAATCCCCAAAATATGTATATATATATATATATATATATATATATATATGTATGTATATGTCTTGTCTAGTTTAGATTACATCAAAAAACTTCTCAAAACTCGGGTGTTTCTGAAAAATTGGCTTCACTAAAGCCTCGCTACCAACATTTACACATCTATCTACTCCTCCTACGGGCCTCTTTGCTCAAAATAGTAGACAAGCGCTCTGGCTATCCTCCTCGGAAGGCACCAAGTATCTCTCCATCACACCTTTGTATGTTCTTGCAAATGACGGGACCTCTCTCATCGGAAGAGGTGGTAGAAATGGTCTTGTCTAGGTCATTTGTTCCTTCCATGTTACCTTCTCCTACGAGATGATGAGGAGGTCATTTTTTACGTAACATATGCCCCCTAAATTGACGAATTCGAGAGATAGATATGATGGCCAAAATACTTTATAACAAGTGCGGCGAGAATAAGACGAATTGGAGGACTAAGGAAAACCTAAAACAACAACATGTCGGAAAATATAGTATATGTCTTGAGTCGGGTATTCCCATGATCAATAACTAAATCAACATGATTTCTATAAATAGATATATGAACGGTATGTCCAATGATAAGCATAATGTAAGTGTCTATCATAATAGGATGTTGAAAAGTTGTCTCGAAAAACAATATCGCAACTTGGAAGGAGAAGCACGGCTATAATGGTGTAACCTCAGGAGCTAAGGTCACCATTCATTTGCTTCAATAAACTTCATATTCTCGTACATGTGAAAAATGGCATTAGTAGTCGAACATGCGAAATCATATGATTACCGATAAATAATAAAAACTATTAACATACATGAGGGTAGCCCGCCGTGTGATGATGGTCCCCAATATGCATAGTACGATCTAGCGGTGAATAAAAAGGATTTGATGTCGAAAACTTGTAGAATCATTTGATCGAGGTGATAATGAGAACCCTCAACCAAACGAGAGAATGACTGCCAACGATTTACGCGAGGTATCTTCGTCTTGTGTTACGGATCAAATTCTAGATAAGATGTTGAAGTCGATAGGAAGAGATCTATTAGGAAGTAGCGCGAGGCGTCTGCATCGGTTGACACGAAAACGGGAAAAGATGATTTTGTACTAATGAAATAATTAAAGGCAAATGGGAATAGCGTGTAAATAAGTTCGGCATGTGATGAATTTGGTTGATACAGAGTAGTAGATGACGGGATCTCTTGAGCAATGACACTCTAACAAGGTACTAGGCGGCTTAGGCTTAATGAACACCCAAAAGAATGTTAGAAGTTCTGATACCATGCAGGAGATGAAGGCTAAAATCCACGAGATGGTGAGGTTATTAAATGCGAAAGGGATTTTCTAGGAAGTGCCATGTTCAAGATTTTGTCTTTGCCAATTGACCTTTAGAAAATGTAACGGAAGAAGTATCCATGATGTCCAAATTTTCATAAATTAATTTTAACGAGTCAGACGGAGTAAACTTGGTGGTTTTTTCATATTTAGAGTGTACAGGGAAAATACTAAAAGACAACTCCGAGGGATTACCTTTGTCATGTTTGATAACTAGGAAACGCGACGAAGGGTGAATAAATGGCTTTGAAGCGAGTTCATTTTCTATGAGTTAGTCCATTAAATTTAGAATTGTGAGAAAACAATGTTCGATGAAATCTACCTCGGTTTGTTATGAGTACGAGGAGATGGGCCACACTCAATGTTCTTTGTGAAATTTTAACTTGGTGAGAAAAGGAAAAAATCGATGCTTTCCACAAAATTTTAGCGTCACATGGAAAAAACTCGGTTACTTTTGTTTAAAGAGCTTTGAAAAAAGGTGAAAATAATGGCTCATATGTCTGTCATGATAGTTTAATGAGCACGAGAAAGGCAACTGGGGATTTTTCAATTTTACAAGCTAGAAAAAGTCCATAAAAGCTAAATCATGTCGAATATGGTCGGATACGTATAAACATTTTAAAACCCATCGAACATCGGTAATATATAAAAACCAATAGTTGCGATGAAATGTGGCATGAATTTACCTCTTTGTATCGGACTGGTTGAGTGAGTCTAACCTCCCGAATGGATGCCAGAAGGGCCATAGACCTTCATTTTCACTCACATTTGAGTGTTGTGATAGATCTTTGGAGAAAAAAGTGGTGAAACGTTAGTTGTCAATTATGGACGATCAGGCGACATTTTTTCATTCGTGAGATCGAGTAATAACGAACCTTTCTATCATTTCATTATGTTTTAAAGTCTTTTTCTTTAGCAAAGTTGTCAATTTTAGCAGGCCTAAAATTTAGCGGGTAACGTGGGTGATGAGTGTTGTGCCGTATCAAACACTCTTCTCGAAGAAACAACATTGAGAATTACTTTTATTGGGCACTATATCGCGTTAGCGGAAGAACGTTTTAGGAACTAATTTTTTGTCATGTAACGGAAAGATGGAATGGCCTCCCACTTAGCTAAGAAACATGGAGTATCATACACTAGAAATATTGAGAGCTTCCCTAGAAATGGAACCTTTGTACAACGGGGCCATGCGGACAAAGAAGATCAGTAAGTTGACAAAAATCAGTCATTTTCTCCTGGGACTAGGTGAAGGAAAATATCAAGTTTAAGAGAGAACAAGGAATGGGAGGGAGGCAAAAAAGAATGTTGGATTCTACCACTCTAAGGAACTCCTTCCATGATTCCTTGTGATGTTAGAGAGGCCAAAATGGCACTAAAAGAAATGGAGAAAGATGACTAAGTTTCTCGGAGGATGATAAACCATTTGGTAGGGGGTTAATGATGAGAACCATCATTAGGTACATTTAAGGGGTATTTTTCACATTTTTAGCTAATTATTCTCTCTTTCTCACATTTAATTGCATTATTGTCATATGTTTCTTAGCGAGATGGTGTATTAAGAGGTTTTCATACTTTGGGCAATTTGGTTTAAATGCAAGAAAATTAGGAGAATATGACATGTTTGGGAATATTGCTGCAATCTGCATTGATAGACAACAAGTCCACCACCTTATCTCTAAAGGCATCCAACATTGCCTCAATATTCTCCCTCAACAACTCAAAATGAAAGAAAACCGAAAAGTGAAGGATAAAATGGAATTCAAGCTCCTCTTCTCTTGAGTCTCAAGGTGACAAACACCTACTTTTTAGGAGTTGTTGGTAGCTACCCTCTAGTATAAATATGCCGGAAGAAAGAGCTTACTAGGATTCAAGTTTTGGATGTAGCTGAGCACTCTTAGCTCTTGTATTAGACATTCCTAACTCTCATATGTTATGTAGGAAGTTTGGATATGAGATCAAATGAACATTAGGTTTTCTCCACTAAGTTAGTTTCGGGGGACACGAGCTTGTGGTTTGGGGCCCAATCCATTGGCCTTCATCTCTTATGTACTTGTGTGTTCTTCCATGTTATAGTAGTTCATCTATTTCCACTTCATGTTTAGTAGTTAATCAAAATTTTTGGCTAAAGAATCCCTCTCTCGCATCTTTCATTAGAGGTTGAGGAGGGAAGACATCGACATAGAATTTTTTATTTCAGTTGATGATTTCTTGGAAACGTTAGATAGGTTACTTCTCTTATCATTGTGTTGTAAATTAATAGCTAGATTTCCATTTCAAATGCATATGTAGGTTTATTTATATTCAACTCATCTTTTCCTACATTATTATGATATATTTTATCATTGATGAATGCATGGACATGTATTTTTCTTGTAGTTTTGAATATAGAGATATAGGAGGACTTTCCCAACACCATTAGGTTCAATCTCCACCCTTCATCAACCAACTTCCATCGAAGTAACATTGAGCCACATTTTGAAATCTCCACCACAACGAGAGCCACCTTGGAGTTGAAAGACAAGATTTGTGAAGGGTTATGAGCTTGAACAAGGGTTTGGCTACCCTTCATATACCTATATTCACCTTAATCCCACCACCTAATAACCCTTTCCTCACCATTTACGGCCTCAAACTACCCTTAACCTATTTCTGTACCATTTCAAGACATCATGTGAAGTCTTACAAGATATCCTTTAGAAGATCATGTAGAAACACCAACCATTCACTCCTTCGGTGCAAAATCACCATTTCACCTCATATTTATGCCTAGTGTGGCCTCCAACACACCTTCATCTGCGAAACATTGGGTCGAGAACCCCCTTAGGTCACCTTGGTGTCTCCTTCTTTATTTGAAAAACATAGCCATTTAAAAGTGCAGTTATTTTATGCATAGATGCATTATTAAGCAAAGTAGTTAAGAAAAATATAAATATAACAAAATTAGTCATTTGGTTTATCATTTGTTGCTATATTTGTTTTTTTTTTGCAAGTTCAATTCAACAACCTAAATTATGAATATAGGTTAATTTAATATACTTCTTTTCATTAGCTTAAGTGTGAATTTATATTTCGTACATATATCTAGATGAATCATTATGATCTAGAATATTTTATTTCCCTATTGATGGAGTAATGGTCATGATTTGTTTCAGGTCTTAGATTTCATTCGGAAGTGTGATAGACTTCCTTTCCTAGAAGTAACCCCTACCGGTAACACCTCATTGTAGAGCTAAGAAAGAGGATGGCATGAGTAGAACCCATGTGTTGTGCCTCTAGCACATTCACCTCCAATTTGTACGAACCCCAAGGTGATAAAGTAAAGGTTAATAGCCTGCAGTAATTGCATCACTCTTATTGCAAAACCGGGGCTCACCAATAGTTATTATCAACCTAGTGAAATATGGGAATGTGCTCTTATTGTGAACTCGAAAAATTAAATCATAGCATGGAAACATCGTTTGATTACCATGTTGGCCAAGGAGGCTATTTTGGGGGTTAGGAAGAAAAAAACAATCATAGCTAGTGTTTGGGTAGAACTAGAGTTCCATTAAGTGATTTATTCAATACCTTTGGATATTCGTTTTCTTGGCTTTGTGAAATAATTTTTTAATGGTTTGGGATGATTCCCTTAATAAATGATAACGTAGAATATTAGAAACTCATAAAGAGGTTAGGTGTGACTTCGGAAAATATTGAGTGGTTGGGAGGATGATGTGGAAGCCATGGGATCTATATGGTTAGGTGCAAATAGGAATTGATTACATGGCTAGGACAATGACATGCTAGCCTTTCACATGTCCATTTTCTGAAGAAATAGGGGTTTCATGGTTCTCGAAGAATTGGAAAAATTGAATGAGGACACAAACCACCTTTTCTACCTCTCTGTGAAGATGCCTCCTATTTATCAAATTCTCTGAGAAAATGTTTGTTTCATGTGATCTAGGGATGTATAACCACAAATGAAACCATGATAAGAGGAACCCCATGCAACATGACGAGGGTGATGGAGTGGGGGTGGGAGGGGATATTTAATTTAATCCCAACCATCTTCATTCCTGAGATGAAGGTCAGTAATTATTCAAGAGGGCGTGTGTATATATATTTTATATTTTTATATGTATGCTTAATAATTGTTCCAAATTTAATATAGATACATATACACATAGAAACACACACACACACACAAATATATATATATATATATATATATATACACACACACATATATATATATATATATATGAAAGGGTTAGGGTGGTGTAATTAAGGTGAATATAAGTATATGAAGGGTAGCCAAACCCTTGGTCAAGCTCATAACTCTTCACAAATCCGTCTTGCAACTCGAGCATCTCTCGATGTTGTGGTGGAGATTTCCAAGGGTAAATCCAATGTTACTTGGACGGAAGTTGGTTGATCAATTGTGGAGACTAAGCCTAATGGTGTTGGGGAAGTCCTCCACATGTCTCTATATTCAAGCCTACGGGAAAACTACATGTTCATGCATTCTCATTGACAAATATATCATAATAATGGTGGAAAAGATGAGTTGAATATAAATAAACCTACATATGAATTTGAAACATAAATCTAGCTATTAATTTACAACATGTCCATGATAAGAAAAGTAGCAATATAACGCTTTCAAGAAATCATCAACTAAAAGAAATTTTGGTCTGTGGATGTCTTCCCTCCTCAAGCTCTAATGGAAGGTGTGAGAGAGGATTCTTTAGCCAACAATCTTGATATTTTATAACCTCACCGAACACAGAGTGGAAATATATTAACTACTATAACATGGAATAACACACAAGTACATAAAGAGATGAGAGCCCGATGGATTGGGCTCTAACCTAAACTCGAGGTACCTAAAACTAACTTGATGAAAGAAGCAAATGTTCATTTGATTTCATATCCATTCATGTACATAACATGAAAGTTAGAAATGTCCCAACACGAAGCTAAGGAAGTGCTCTAGCTACATCCAAAACTTTAATCCTAGTACACTCTTTCTTTGGCATATTTATACTAGAGGTAGCTACCAAAGCTCCCTAAAAAAGTAGGTGTTTGTCACCTTGAGACTCAAGAAATACGACTTGGCTCCACTTTGATCCTCCACTTGCTTGTTTTCTTTCATTTCATGTTGTTGGAGGAGAATCTTGAACTTGTCAGTGGATTCATACTAGGGAGATAAGGTGGTGGTGGACCCTCCTACAATCACTCGTTGTTGTCTACTACGAATGGTGATTGTGAAATATTCCTAAAAAATGTCATATTTTCTAATTTTCTGCATTTAAACCACATTCGGCTTCAAAGTATGAAAACCCCTTAATACACCATCCTCGGTAAGCAACATATGACAATAACGCAATTAAATGTGAGAAAGAGAGAATAATTGAGCTAAAAATGTGAAAATCACCCCTTAAAATGTACCTAACGATGGTTCTCATCATTAACCCCCTACCAAATGGTTTATCATCCTCTGAGAAAACTAGTCATATTTCTTTATTTATTTTAGTTCCATTTTTGGCCTCTCTAACATCACGAGGAATCATGGAAGGTTCCCTCGAGAGGTAGAATCATGCATTATTTTTTCCTTATCACATTCCTTGTTCTCTTCAACTTGATATTTTCCTTCAGGAGTCCTAGGAGAAAATGTGGATTGATTTTAAGCCAATCCATTGGATCTTCATTGTCTTTATGGCCATATTGTACAAAGGTTCCATTTCTGGGACGGCTCTAAATCTTTACGAGTATAATACTCCATGTTTCTTAGGCTAAGTGGGAGGCCATTCCATCATCTCTTACATGCCATCCAGAAACTCCTCTCCCTATAGTCTAAAAATATCATCATAGTGTGAAATTTCATATTGCTTGGGTGTTTAGGTATTTATACGAGGAGGTTTGAATCATCGAATATCATTAGGTGATTGTTTATTATCCCTACCAAGGATGAATAACTACATACTGATATGGAGAGGTTCTTTTCAACCCCTCCTTATCACATTTTTTGACCTCCTCTTTCATGGCCTATTCATTTTTCATCAAAGAGGCATATCCCTCAACTTAGATCTAGGGTCCAGTGTTTAGATCGGTAAAGACGGGGATTATGCATATCAAATTGTGCCAATTTGCTTTGATCCTCTGTGTTGGAGATTGCAAAAATAAATAATTCATGTAATTATAGAAAGGTAATGACCCATAGGAGGCTAGTGTTTATGGTGGAAATACCGCCACTATTCCTTAAGTTAGATGGCATAATAGTTGGAGGGATACATGCATTGTATTTCCTCCATGCTAAGTTTTCATGGTGCTATCTACTTGTCCTTCTTGCTAATTCGAAATTTAATATTGCATTCTCTCCTTCTTTCTATTGTAGCTTATCCTTTAGCATTGCATCCATAAGTTTGACATTAGTCAAATATCTCCCCATCTCGGTGAGCTTCTCTTCCATAGTCCCTACATCTTTCAAGTTTTTAGTTATGGAGATTTTTCATCCGATGGTGTGTCGTGCTCTCTCTTTTTATAGCTCATAGAATAGGGGGCCAAGATATTTTGAGGGATCACACTTCCTCCTTCAGCCAGAATGTGTAATAAGAGATTAGGTTTCGTTGTGGAACTCATTGTGTCTTTTGGGACAATTTTTGGAGAGGTAGGCTCTTCATTTGGCTCCTCTTTTCTCTGGGCATCATGTTCTTCAATTTGCTGCCTCTTTTTCATCACCTTGAGCCTCCCTACCCTTCTCGAGGGTGCCTTGTTCTCTTCCCTCGTGACTTTTTGCTCCTCTTGTAGCACATTTTGTGTTTCTTGTAGCACTTTCTATCGGTTTCTTGGAAGAATTTTTCTTTTTCCTATAGCGAACCCTCTTTTCATGTGCCCCTTCCTTTTCTTATTGAATGTTTGTGGGAGTTGGTACTTGTTTGAGAGATGGTTGCCTTGAGGAGTGTCTTCTTATATAGGTCACGGGTGTATTTCTCGTGAATTGAACTCTTGAATATGTCCCTCCTCTAGCCACATTTCTTCTTTCTTATTGGGAGAGGATACTTGGTGCTGCATGTAAGAGAAGATGTAATGGCCTCCCCCTTGGCCTAAGAAACATGGAGTATCATACTCAGAAAGATTGAGAGTTGCTAAAGTGGAACCTTTGTACAATAGGTTCATGCGGACAATGAAGATCCAATGGTTGGCTTAAAACTCACTCCACATTTTCTCCTGGAGATGGGTGAAGGGAAAAGATCAAGTTGAAGAGAACAAGGAATGGGAGGAGGCAAAAGAATGTAGAATTCTACCCTCCACGAGGGAACTCCTTCCATGATTCCTTGTGATGTTAGAGAGGCCAAAATGGTGCTAAAATAAATGAAGAGAAAGATGACTAAGTTTCTCGGAGGATGATAAACCATTTGGTGGGGGTTAATAATGAGAACCATCATTAGGGACATTTTAAGGATAAATTTTCACATTTTTAGCCTAATTATTCTCTCTTTCAAAAATTTAATTGTGTTATTGTCATACGTTGCTTAGTGAGGACGAGTTTATTAAGTGTTGTCATACTTTAGTATTTGAATGTGGTTTACATGTAGGAATATTAGGATAATATGACATTTTTGAGAATATTACACGGTGACATTCGGGTAGAACAATAAGTGATTGGAGGAGGGTTCACCACAACCTTATCTCTAAAGGCATCCAATATTGCCTCAATATTCTCCTCCATGACTAGAGGCAGAAAGAAAACCAAGCAAGTGGAGGATCAAGGAGCAAGCTCCACTTCTTGATTATCAAGGTGACAGCCCCACTACTTTTGGGGAATTTTAGTAGCTACCCTTTGTTATGAATATGCTAGAGAAAGAGCTTACTAGGATTCAAGTTTTGGATGTAGCTACAACACTCTTAGCTCTTGTATTAGACATTTATAACTTTCATATGCTATGTACAAGGAAGTGGATAGGAAATCAAATGAAAAATTTCTTTCTTACACTGCTTTGAGTTAGTTTGAGGACCCGGATCTTGTGGGTTAGGGCCCAGTCCATTGGCCTTCGTCTCTTTTATGTACTTGTGTGTTCTTCCATGTTATAGTAGTTAATCTATTTCCACTTCATGTTAAGTAGGTTACAAAATATCAAAATTTTTGGCTAAATAATCCCTCTCACATCTTCCATTAGAGCTTGAGGGAGGAAGACATCTAACATAGACAAAATTTCTTTTATTTGATGATTTATTGGAAACTTTAGATAGGTTGCTTTTCTTATGATGGACATGTTGTAAATTAATAGCTAGATTTCCGTTTCAAATGCATATGTAGATTTATTTATATTCAACTCCTTATTTTCACCATTATTATGATATATTTTTGATGATGAATTCATGAACATGTAGTTTTCTTGTAGGTTTTAATATAGAGACATAGGAGGACTTCCCCAACACCATTAGGTTCATTCTCCACCCTTCATCAACCAACTTCCATCCAAGTAACATTGAGCCATTGTTTTTGAAATCTCCACCACAACAGAGAGCAACCTTGGAGTTGCAAGGCAGAGGTCATGAAGAGTTATGATCTTGACCAAGGGTTTGGCAACCCTTCATATATATATTCACCATAATTTCACCACTCCTAACCATTTCCTTACCATTTTTGGCCTCAAACCACCCTCAACCTTTTTCCTATAGCATTTCGGGACATCATGTAGTACTACGGAAATCCCTTAGAAGATCTCGTGGCAACACCGACAAATCACTCCTTCAATTTAAAATCACTATTTCACCTCATCTTTGCCCTGGCGTAGCCTCCAACACACCTTTGGGTACGAAACATTGGGTGAAGACCCCCTTGGGTCACCTTATTGCCTCCCTCTTTTTCTTTGAAAAAGCATAGCTATTTAAAAGTGTGATTATACGATCCTTAGATGCATTATTAAGTGGTAGTTAAGCAAAATATAAATATAACAAAATTATTCATTTGGTTTAGCATTTGTTCCTAGATTAGTTTTTGTTTATGCAAGTTCAATTTAACAACCTAATTATGAATGTCGGTTAGTTTAATTTTCTTTTTCATTAGCTTAAGTGTGAATTTCTCTTTCGTACATATATCTATATGAATCATTATGATACGAATATTTTATTTCCCTATTGATGGAGTAATGGTCGTTGATTTGTTTCCAGGTCTTATATTTCATTCAAAAGTGTATGGACTTCCTTTCCTAGAAGTAAACCTACCGGTAACACCTTATTGTAGAACTAAGAAGAGGATGGCATGAGTAGAACTCATATGTTGTGCATATAACACATTCACCTACAATTTTGTATGAACCCCGAGGTTGATAAAGTAAAGGTTAATAGCCTCGAGGTGGATCCTCTTGTTTCAATATCAAGGCTCACCAATGATTATTATCAACCTAGTGAAATATGGGAATGGGCTCTTATTGTGAACTCCAAAAAAAAATTAACTCACTTAGCATGGAAACATTGATTGATTACCATGGTGGCCAAGGGAGAGCTAGTTTGGGGGTTAGGAAGAAAGAACCAATCATAGCTAGTGTTTGGGTAGAACTACGGTTCCATGTGTGATTTATTCAATACCTTTGGATATTCATTGCTTGGCTCGGTGACATAATTTTTTTAATGGTCTAGGGATGAATTCCCTTAATAAATGGTAACGTAGAATATTATAAACTCCTGAAAGGAGTTAGGTGTGACTTGAAAAAAAATATTGAGTGGTTGGGAGGATGATGTGGAAACCATGGGATGCAGCCATGGTTAGGTGGAACCTAGGAATTGATTACATGGCGAGGACGATGACATGCGGCCACATGGCCTTTCACTTTCCATTTTCCTGAAGCAATAGGAGTTTCATGGTTCTCAAAGGGGTGGAACATTGAATGAGAATTTGTAAAACCATATTTTCTTCATACCTCATGGGGATATCACCTTTCTTTCCATTTATTTATCTCGGAAAAATATTTTTCATTGGTCTAGGGATGTGTAACCAAAATGGAACCATGATACAAGGACCCCCATGCAACATCGAGTGAGGGTGACGGGGGGGATCTTAAGTTTAATCCTAGCCACATCGTCATTCTACTAGATGAAGGTCATTAATTAGTTGAGAGGGTGCATATATATATTTTATATTTTTATATATATGCTTAATAATTAGGGAAAAAATTAATATAAATAGATATACACATAGAAACACACACACACACACACACACACAACATGCAAGGCTAGGGGAATGTGGTGGTGGAGGAAAGAGTGGGAGGTGTGGAAATACCCACATCGATGGGAATGGGGACATGGATCTCCCCGAAGTGTAGAGGTTTTCCATGTAGCCACCATGTGGAGTATGTTTGTTTGTTGCCCTAGAACATTTTATGCCTAGGAGCACAAGGAGTTCCATAACTCTAAATTAATTCAAGCTCAAAAGGATGAATTAACGTTTAGTTGAAGTTCAATCAAAACCCGATGTTGGAAAGAAAAAATTTCATTTCCTCATTTTTAGTGTGCGTCCTCATAAATTTCCATCCCCACATTGTGAGTTTCATGCGTCACGGGGCATGGCACTTAGCGGGGGCATAACTTGGGGTAAGGAGATAGGAACATGTCACTCCACATGTGTAGGAGGTGCTGGATGGGCACTTTCACACTACTTAACGATGGTGGGAGTGTCTTATAATTCAATGGCTAGGATTGATTCGTACCACGAAAGGTGCCTAGGTGGTAACGGAAGGCTTGTTGCGAGATAAGACACATGTCGATACCTTACACCTCCCACACCTACATGAAATTCAAACGTCGCGGTCCCGAATTTGAAAGATGTTTCCATGTGCCCCTTCCATGTTGGAACCCAACCCCTTAGTCCCACACACCATCGGGCCCTCTTGCGATATAAAATATTAAAGACAAAACTTAAGGGGTCCATCCACAACCAACAAATCATTCGAGAATTAAAGAAGGAGTTAGCTATAATATGCATGTTAATTTTGTAATAATATTTTTGGTTTAATAATTGGTTCGGGATGAGTTCTATGTTCTTGAATGCATATATATAAGCCACGATACACGTAAATTAAAATGAAGATAAAGTTGGGGTATAGGGAAACTCCTATCAAAAATTTTTTAGAGAACTTTTAAGTCTTGAGAGTATTCTAAAGAGGTTTTTTTGTCTATCTATTGGGTTTTTTTTCCTTATTTATCATTTATTTGATCATACATATTTCATATTTTGAATTTTACCACCTATGAATACAATTTTATGCAATTTTCATGGCATTTGAGTTGTAAACTTGATCTATTGTTTGAATTGTATGGGATTGTTTTT
The DNA here is from genome assembly GCA_034641835.2 of Pinus albicaulis. Lineage (NCBI taxonomy): Eukaryota > Viridiplantae > Streptophyta > Pinopsida > Pinales > Pinaceae > Pinus > Pinus albicaulis. Next base: position 109,478 of record JAXQQM020080754.1, on the reverse strand, counting down.
TAACTTAAAAATAAATTATGGGATCACTATGATAGCTTATTTTAATTTTCCAAAATTTATCAAGGTTGTTTGAAGAGAGTATATTGACTTCTTTGGTAGATTTTATAATGGTTTTTCAAGAAGGTTTGACTAGTAGAGTGTATCGGTAGATGGCTTTTTGGGAGGGTTTGTTGCTATATTTTTTCCTCTTAGGTTGTATTGTATATGTACTTTCATGATATAATCTTGATATCCTTCTTCATAATATGGTAGATTTTTAGGATTATCCTGCGAAGTAATGAATATTAGAACAAGCCTTTTTCCTCTTTTATTAGAAAAATAAGTTAAATTTAGCCTTCTCCAAAAATATTTATTTAATCTTCTTCTAATTGTTGCATAGTTTTTTATTCTTCTTCTTGGTCACCTGCTTGGAAAGAGGGTATGATTTTCTAATCCAATTGAACTCTTTGTTCTCTTTGTTTGGTGAGGTTGTGGTCTTCTAAAATTTGGATTTCAAGTTTGAGGTCCCCCTTGAGGTTCCCTATGAGGTGTTCTATCGACGGTCATTCTCTCCATCATTATTTCCATAGTTTTAAGTAGACATTCTTGTTTTAAGTCTAATGAAGAAGAAGGTTCTTCTTTGATAGTGACCCTTCTTTTAGTTCTTATCTTAGCTATTTTTTCTAGTAAATTAGCCTCTACACTAAGCGCATTACTTTTCATCTCTTCATGTGGAGTTTGGTTTTGTTTTTCTTAATTGATATTCCATATCAACATCAAATCCTTACGGAAAATAGATTAGGGCTTGATATAGTAGGGGTTTATTTCCACGGGATAGAGTTGTAAACATTGTTAAATATAAGTGCGGTAATCATGGGCCGTTTTGATTTGGGGACCTTTTTAAACTTACGCAATACGTAATAATATAAGTGGGTTCTTCTTAACTTCCCATATAGTAATAAAAATTTGATGGAACTATTGCAAATCTACAATACATCTAGCTAGTAGGTTCCATACCATTTCTTTACTTATCCCATTAAACTTTGAGAAAAAACCTAATTTTCACATCATCATAATCTAATTCTTCTATATCGAGAGAAGTCATTTGAGATGTTATAGGACTTGTATCATCAAATTATGGCATTTCTCTCTTATATTGTTGCATGTCATGTAATGGGGCTCGATGCCAAAGCAGCAAATCATCGTGCCATAATTGTAATATGAGTTGTGAATTATGCTACAATAGTGGTTGATGAAGGAGGTGGTTGGGTTGTAAAATAATATTAGGATGTTGTAGTATGTATGATTGGTATGTTAGGAATAAGAGTTGGCGTTGAAAAAGTAGTAGATGATGGTGGAATAAATGTAGGAATTGGAAATGAAAAATAGGTAATAGCAAGAGTGTTGATCAACACCTTGATTTTCTTATTTAATATTCTATTTATATCTTCAAAATTTTCAAACTACTCTATAGTTTCTTTATCAGAATTTTGAAGCACGTGTCTTTTGGATTTTACGAAAAGGTTCCAATTGAGATTCATCCAAAACAATTTTAGGTATAAAAATATATTATTTAGATCTAAACATACTATTCTAAAGCTGTTATGAAATCGAAAATAAATGTCTTAAATTGTTACAAGGCTTTATGGAAAGTTTTTCATTATAAAGAGCTACCACTCGGTTGAATTTCTATAGGATTTACCCTCTTCCTTATCAAATGCCCAGGATCGTCAAGAGTTTTTAGGAGGGTTAGGATTTGGATTACATCGGGTATATGTCCTTTTGGGAGCCATATCTATAGTAGTATATTTAAAAATGAAAAATATGTATAATTTTAAGTCGAACACAACGTTAAGAATATTTATCTCTCGTCACACACTTTGGAATATATTTGAGCATAAAAATTAAGATTACGGGGAAAAAGATATTGATTTTAAGTCTGAATTTTTGAGTTCGGTTCCTCACTATGGTTGCCACTATCTTATCACTTTGTAGTTTCCCAAGGCTATGAGAGAAACCCAAATGTAACCAAAAACTACTTTGAGTTGGCATCTAGCCCTTCTGACTTTAGGAATGGATCTCTCTTTATGATTTGTTGTTGATTTAGGGTACTTAGGCTACTTATTTAGTTCAAAGGTTGATTTTTGAAAGAGTTGGTTGAAACTTCAGGAGCCAGCCATTGCAAAATGGAGTTGTAAGCCTTAAGTAAATCAAGTGAAAAAATAATAGTTGAAGTGTAACGGGGAAAGGTAGGCATACTATTGGATTCACCAGAGCATTTATGGCATGAATAAGATGGAAATATTATGAATAAATTAAATATAGAGCCGGTGAGATGAATTCTATACTTAATATGAGAGTGAAAACATAAATATTTTTTATAAGATAGAGTAGCGTGTAATTAAACAAATTGAGCCGACAATTTTCTTTAAATAATATAGATTCAAATAACATATGGAAAAACATAAATATAATCACAATAGGGAAGAAATCAAAATCATCTTACACGTGGATCCCTAAAACATCTTTCTATATTTTTGGATATGATCGCCTTTATATCGGTGAACAAATTTACATCAAAATAATTCGTTCATGATACAAATCCCAACGAAAATTACTTCGAATTTTTAAGTATTTGTACAATATTTTACAAAATGTCCTCATTTAAAATATCAAGATTCACTCAAAATATTTAAAATTCTTTACATAAATAGTAAAAATATATAGGAAGCTAAAATTGATGAATCCACTTATTTGGCACTATCTTTTAGGGTTTTGTTCATGACTAACCTAAAAATAGGTTGCCTTGTTCTTGCTGCCTCTTTTAAGGCTTAGTGACTATTTTTACTCTAGTAATTCAATAATTTTTCCCATCCCTTTTCATGTGGATGTGAAGGAAGCTTGATTAACCTTCGATAGGTATCATCTACCTCGGTATTCGTTTTGAAGGTAGTTTCAAAGAAAAAAATGACGGATATCATGTTTAATAAATAAGTCAAAGGCCAAGTTCTTTCCATGAATTCCTTCCTACGATTGTACCTCTTACCTTGGAAAATTTTGATTTATATACGAAAAAAAAATGTGCCTTTTCTTATGAAAATCCTTGAGCTTGACAAAATTATCTCCCATTCCTTCTAGTCCATGGAGACCTTTCTGATTCAATACATTAAGTTTTTGTGATTTCTGTGTAGTATCCAAACTATTACATTTGGTGTCCAATTGTAGCATAAAATGTTTCTTGGTGAGAACCCTTCTTACTTCCAAGATGATGTTTTCATCTTTATATTTCTTCTTCCAACTCTGTCTAGCTTTTTGAATTCAACAATTTTATTAGAGAAGTGACATTACTTGGTTTAGTGCCAGGTCTTTCTTCACATCGGTTATCATTCCATTTGATTTCTACAATAATTCATCTTGCTTAAATCTGATTTCGATTGATGGCCATATATTAGTGATAGATTCATTTTATCTCAACCAAATGATCTCTTTAGCTTGTGAAATAGTGTCATCCATGATGGATGGTTTTTTCAAATACTCGATCCTTTGTGTGAGCTAGTATGCCTTTTGTAAGTGCAGATCAATGTTATCCACCTTTATTTTCTTCTCCTACAAAATATTCATTTTTTTCATTTAATTTATCAATTTCTTAACCCTTAATGGACAAGTATTCCATAGATTTGGTTAGGTTTGTTGATGTAGTGGTGGATTTCCCCTCTATTTTTGAAACCATTGCTAAAGTTGATGCCTCTCTTGTTGTTGTACCTCTTAATAAAGTTATGCTTGCAATTGGAACTTAAATGGTGGAACAATTTCTATGAATAATTGTTCCTTTTCTTTTAAAAAATTATCCAAATCAACTTCCATTGTTTTAATCTAGGTAGTTTTTTGTTATTGATTATTTTGAGCATGTTTATTTATCTTGGTCTAAGTGTACAAATTGTTTTTCTTGGGGTATTTAGTGGATGGAAGCTTGGGCTACTTCCTCCAATGTTGCTATCATCTTAATTCTTACTCTTTATAATTTCCTAAACATATCTTACATTATTGGGACAATATCTTAATTTAATAACTAGATCCTCTAAAGACTTAATTTTTGTGTTTTTAGCTAGTGAAGAAATATTTTAGTTTAAATTGTGCTTGAATGTTTGTAGTGAAAATTGAAATTTGAAAGATTTCCTTTCCTTATTGGTCAAGGTTAAATACAACATTTCTCATGTTTTTTTGTGCAAGTCTATTTGATCGGTGGGATGGATCATATTTGTATAAAAAGAGAAAACAAAATGTTTTTTGGTGTATCTGAATCGGGGGAGATCAATTTTGGGCTCTAGGAAAGAAATTTCCATTTCCCCTTCTCTGTCAAAGATTGAAAGAAACTTTATCTTCCAGGGAGGTGGTTGTACGCATCAGTGTGTATAGTTACAAGCCTTTGCTCTCATTTCTTTTTAATTTATTTTTATTTAGGAAAAATGAGTTTTTATTTCTTTTTATACTTGACTCTAATGTTTGTGATGAAATTGGTTTTTATCTTTTGTTTTTGGGGCATAGTAGTTCTGCAAATGCTCTCCTCTCTCCCTAAATTAGATGTTGTGCATAAGCCTATTATAAAAAATAGGATCTTATTGTTCTAAAATTTCTTGCTATGTATCTCCTATGTCTTTGGTCGTCTTTCTCTTATTGTACTTTGAACTCCTTTGTTGAAATCTATGATGCGAAGAAGAAATATTTTCCACGAGTCACTTTCCATGTTTTTCTTGAGGTAATGGAGTATGTGAAGTCGAAAATAACTATTCTTCAACCTCCTATAAATTATTTATCTCCCACACTTCTTGATTCATATATTTTTCTATGTTTTCTCTAAGTGTGGGTATAAGGAAACATACTTTTTTCTACCCTTGATTTTGAAATTACTCCAAAGGATAATAGGACCATGTAAAATTGTACTTGAAATTCATCTTCTTTAAAATGGAGTATGCATCATGTCTGTGTTATGAAACCAACTCCAAAAATAGAGAAGAAAAGAGATCAAAACCTTATTAATCAACCACTTTGAGGAAATCTCCTTTACATTACATAAATGAACAATTATTGGATAATACAAATGAAAAACCTCCTTTCTATATATGGGAGTCCATGGGTCATAATATCATCCTAGCCAACCTAATAGTAATAATGTAAGGGAACAACGATAACAATATTGGGGTTTTATGAGACATAAATAATAACAATATGGGGACTACATGCACAACAATAACGATAAGGGAATACACTAGTAATATGGGGACCTAACATTCCCTTATCCTTAAAAAAGTGTTGTCCTCCAATTCTTAGGTAATTGAATGCTTCTTTATAAAATTCTCTCATCCTCCCATGTGGAATCTTCGGTGGGTAAGTTATTCCACTTTATGAGATACTCTGCCAATTGATCAATTTCGTAGTTGTTGAGTTCTTGTTTTTATGCTTCCTTCGAGCTCCAATATTATTTTCCTTCCTCATCGAGTTAAAATATTATTCGGCCTTATTTTTGTCACCCTATAACCTTCTTTAATCATGAAACATGGAAAACTAGGTGCACTTGAGAAAATAGCAGGGAATCTCAAATTTGTATGCCATAGTACCAATATTCTGTAACTTTGTACTTAGGACCCTAAATTTCATGATAAATTATTATCCTTCTTAGCTTTCTTGAGAGAAAATTTGTGTGTATGGTTGTACTGTAAAAATACCAATCTCCTACATCAAAACTTGTCTACTGTGATGTTGATATGCATGTTGTTTCATTTGATTTTGCCATGTTTGGTTATCCTTTAAGAATTGGTGAACTTATTTTTATGCTTGATGTGATATTCGTTGCTTGAACCTTACAATTTTCTATTAAATATGATGTGATGGATGGTGGATGATATCGGAAAGTGCCATAAATGGGTTCATTTCTTTAACGATATGGAAGGAAGTGTTATATGCCATTCGGCTAGAGGTAACCACTTGACCCATTGTGTTTGTTTATCAAATAAAAAACAACGAAGATATCCTTCCAAACATGTGTTCACTATCTCGGTTTGCACATCGAGGATTGAGGATGATAAGATGAGCTATGAGCTAGTTTAATTACCCAAACAATAAAATAATTATGTTAAAAAATTTCTAGTCAAAATGGGATCTTTGTTTGACAATAGTATTTTGGTTTCCATCTAGGTTTTAATTGTTTCCATAAATGCGGTAGCAATTGTACTTAAATGGATGAGATAATGCACAAAATTGTTCATACCTTGAAATTCTATCAACTACCACCATGATGATACTTGTTTCCTTAAAACTTGAGTAAACCTATGATAAAATCCATGAAACCTCCTCCAATGTTGACTTGGAATGGATAAAGCATGTAGCATACCCAGAGTTCTTAATTGTCTCAACTTCATTTTCGCAAACCAAACATTCAGCCACAAGCTTTTGAATATAAATTTTAAGGCATTGGTGTTCTAGCCACCTTTGTGGTAACTTTTAAAAATCTTGAGCGTCACTCTAAGGGAGAGGTGTGCAATTCGAAAATAATATTTTGTTTTAGTTGGGAATTCTTAGAAATACATAAAGCGATCTTTTTACCATAAGCGATCATTTTTCCAATTAAATGTATCAATGTCTTACAGTATCTTGATGCAAATTTGTTGATGTCCATATTCATCATTCATCCATTCCTCCTTTGCTTCGATTATCCAATCTAGATGGATAATAGAAATGGCCTAAAGAAATGCTTCCACCTCTTTGTTGGGAAAAATAATGAGAGGGGGGTGAATCGATGCCTCTTAGGTTGACTAATTTTTTTTTACTTTTTCTTTCACTTAAAACCTCGCTACTTTCTTTGAGCCCAACTCGTGTATACACACGAATATCCCTTAAGAAAACTTGCGTATGTCTAGAGATCTTATTATGCATTTAATTCTTTGTAGATCATTGCATCGTTTCATTCATCGGATGTTTAGTAAGCGATCGTATGTGCGGTAATAGAATAAACCATCACACATAAGCAACACCCATGGAACACTAATATTTAAGGTGGAAACCCAATTTCGGGAGAAAACCACATTTGCTATCGTCTCTGATAACTTCAATGTTTATTATAAAGAAAACTTCTTCTGATTTTGTCTTTGGTGCAAACTCATCTTAGCACGCGAGCACCCACAGAAAATTTGCAACCTTCTCTCGTTCTCCGACCACCAGCGGAAAGGAGCTCCAACCTTGATCTCATTTACCGACCTCTCCTGGAAGGGAGCTTCGACCCACGATTTTAACACCGAAACTACTCTTGGCGAGGAAAGCTTCCACTTTCATGCGGAAACCCCGACCCTTAGATCCTTTGTGAATAGCATGTTTCATCAGCCTAAAGGATCAAAAAATCTTCAATACAACCCCTTTACATCAACAACCATGCTTTACCCAAAAATTCAATCGGAATAGTAATACACTGCGCAACCAAAATATCGAAATAACCCGGACTTCGAGTAGATAATCGGATACACATTCAACCTTGAACGATCATTAATTCGGATACCATGCAATTTGTTTTTGTTCTTACGAATCCACGTATATACGTGATTTTACGCATAACTTCGTGTATGCCTCAATGCATACTCATTTTTATATTCCGAATTAATACACGACTTTTATTTATCGATTCGCGTATACACACGCTTTTCTTTTTACCGACTGCGTATTCCTCTGTGTGTATGCTTTCTTCAAGTATTTTGCGAGACACATATTCGGATACGAAATTGAATTTACTGTTCGAGACAATATATCGACCATGCGGAACTTTTTGGACAGTCATTCTTCCTCATCATGTTTTCTCAATCATTGATTAGATTTGTTCATTATCATATCAACACGCATCATATTCAAACAACCCGAACTTCAAGAAGACTTCCGATGTTGACGGACAATGAAGATAACATAAATCACGAAGTAGTATACGTAGAAATAAACTTTAAAAACCTAACTTCCATATCCGATTTTTACTAAGCGAACCGTGGTAATATACGCACTTTGCACGACAAACTAGCGTATATCGAAAAGATAAACTTTGCGAACATACCAAATCTATACGCTTACCCATATTTCTTGATTTCTTCCATCAACAAACTTGCGCCGGGTCTTCATCATTTATTTTACGGATCATTACTGTCGTTCATCATTTCTAGATCTAGAGATCTTGAACCTTCATCATATCCATGGGTGCATCATAGATTCGGATCTGTAATTAAGAACAAAGTTCATCCATGCCAATATTCCTTAAGAGAATTTCTTCACCAAAACCCTTACACATGCATACCATGTCAGTCCTCTTCTCCTTATATAGTTTTAGCCTTTATCAATACCATGGAGGTCAAAGCACTCAACCATTGATGGTATTCCTGGACGGGGATCAAATAGATAATCCAACACTCAATACAATGGGCCAATACCATGGTAAAGTCCTGGTTTATAAATTTAGAGCGCAAATAGGCATACGCTACTTGGTACGTACTTTTCCGCATACATATGCTACTTTTCTTTGACAAACATGCATTATGCTTTTGTGACATATCTTATTCATCATTACTCTGGCGCTTCTTTGGAATATCTTTCTTTGTTACTTATTTGCTATGTAGATACATCATATTTACATCTTTAACAGAGCGAGTTGCTATGATAATCCAAAGACAACTCATCAAGTCGGTTTCCATCCAGAGAACTTCATCAAGTAGGTTGCCATCAAGGACAACACATCGCGTCATATTACCAGCAATCTCCCCCCTTTGGAATTGATGGCAACCATGATGGTGTTTGATCATCACAACAAAATAGATACATTAATTATAATCATTATTCGGACACCATGATACTCCCCCTTTGAAATCAAGGGGCAAAGGGTAGATCAAAACCAAACAAGTTTTTTTCTTCTCTTGTAGAAAGAAAGAGCTCTGTAGATACGTGTACCTTTGAAGTTACGATGCTTGCTCCCACGGAGTTCATGCTGAATCTTGAACATATTTTTTGATGAAGTACATGACTACATGACCTTTCACATAACCAGAGCTCATACTTACATCAATGATCCAACTTAGTGGTTACATCGTGACTCAAGTACCAAACCAAGTGGGTTTACATATTTGACTCAATTACCCAACCAAGTGGGTTTACAAATTTGAAGAGTCCCTTACATGTTGAATATAACAATTTACATCATAGGTCTCAACTTGTGGAAATTTTTCATCAAATGTCGAAATGACTTATACAATCAAGATCAAAGATTCTCAAGCCTTGAGATCGAGACTGCACAAAAAATAATAGGGAATGCCCAACAATGCATCCTTTCCACATGACAAGCTCCCCTTAGCTTGTGCATCCTGAACACTTTCAACAACAAATAATCAGGCATCTTCATCAATATCGAGAGAATGAAACATAAATATGAGAGATGAAACATCACCGAGAGATATTGTGACACCAGTTGTCTTTGAAGAATGCTGACCCGGAAAAATTTGTGAGAAAACACCCATACGTGGTTTTTTGTGTATAAACCTACATGTAAGCCTTGTGTTGTCCTTCGGGAAATCCACGTATCCAATTTAATCTTTTGAATTTAGCGAGATATGATCTTACGCAAGCAGAGCTACTCCGGCTTCTATACGGGATATTCGAATGCTTGAGTAGGTAGAGGTTTGGTAAAAACATTAGCAACTTGTTCTTTGGATGAAACATACTCCAACCACCTTTTGTTCAAGCACTTGTTCATATAAGAAATGATACTTGATGGGAATGTGCTTGGTCTTGGAATGCATAACGAGGATTCTTTAAGATACTAATGGCACTTGTATTATCACACATAATGGAGATAGGAGGTCAACATTTAATTTGAATGTCTTGTAAGGTTTGCATCATCCAAAAGTTGAGTGAAACATGATGCGACAACCACATATTTTAGCCTGCTTGTAGATAAGGCAATAGAGCTTTGCTTCTTGCTAAACCAAGATACTAACGGGCCCCATATAGAATGCACCACCACTAGTGATTTTACGATCATCAACATTTCCGGCCCAATGCATCGGTGTAAGCATGAAAAGTGAGATCAACATTCTTTGGATACAATATTCCAAAATTCTTGAGTTCCTTGTAGATATTTGAATATTCTTTGTGGCCATTAAGGTGAGACTCTTTTGGATTAGCTTGGAATCGTCCAACAATCCCAGCTAGCATGCATAATGTACGGTCTAGTCCCGGTGAGATAAAGTAGACTTCCTATCATGAATCTGTGTCTGGTTGATTCACGTGCGAGAATCATCATGAGAGCGAGATTACATCCGATTTATCATTGGTGTACCCTCTGATTTGCACTCTTCCATGCCATACTTCTTCGAATTTGCTTAAAATATTTTTCTTGTGATAAGAATATGCCATGTTGTTGCTTGATGCACTTGCAAGCCAAGAAAGAATGTTAGTTCCCAGAGTAAAGACATTTCAAATTCTTCTTTGCATAACAAAGAAAATTTACGACTCATAGGCTCTTCATTACTTCCAAAAATGATATCATCAACATATACATTACAAATCAATAGTTTATCATTTTCAATTTTTGTGTATAATTTGCTATCCTTAGGACCCCTTTGAAAGTCTTATTGATGAATACTCTGTTGTCAAGATGATAATACCATGCCCTTGGAGCTTGTTTGAGACCATATAGAGCCTTTTAAGTCTACAAACAAGTTTTTCATCATTTCCCAATTAATCCTTTTCGTTGTTCTATAAACTTCTTCTTCCAGGTCACCAGTGAGAAAAGTAGATTTAACATCCATTTGATAAACTTTGATTTGTTGGAAGCTTGAAAAAACAAGAAACATTCTTATGGCTTCAAGTCTAGCTACGGAGAAAAAGTTTCTTCAAATTCTATACCTTCTTGTTGAGCATACCCTTGCGAGCAAGTCTAGCTTTATTCTTATACACTGTCCCCATTCTCATTTAATTTTTTGAATATCCATTTAGTTCCAATGACATTCTTGTCATGAGGTCTTCATGCTAATTCCCAAGTGTGATTCTTTCAATTTGATCAAGCTCTTCATTCATGGCTTGAATCCAACATTCATCTTTGCTAGCTTGATTGACATTGTGTTTCAATAGTGGATAGAAATGCCGGATAGATGAAGATCACAAGAGTCCTTCTTGTTTGTACACTGATCCCTTTTCTCCCAAATTTGAGATTACGGATGATTCTTTTGAACATATCTAGATGAGCTTTTTCGGATAAATCATCTTTGTGTTCTTCATTGGGTTCACTTTATTACATATCATTTTTATTTGATGTAGAAGGATATATGTCACCATCGTCTTCATACATTTTTTTTGTTTTTCTTCTTTTGGAGGCTGCAAGAGATAAATAATAACATCAATACATTCCAACAATCTTGAAGTCTTTTATTGTAACATCTATATGCTCTACTCCTAGAGGAGTAACGAGAAGTATTCCTTCATGTTTAGCACGGGTTCCAACTTGCCAAGTTTTTCATCATTATTTTTGATAAATTTCTTCCAAAACTTAAAAAATGTTACGGTGGGAGGATTACCATACCAAGTTCATATGGAGTTTTATCCACTACACATGAACATGTGCCTTGTTAAGAATATTTTCTTGTATGTCTTTGCTTCTCCTAGAAATGTGTCGGGTGTTCCGGAATCACATCGAAGCATGGCTCTGGCCATTTTTTGAAATGTTCTATTCTTTCTTTCTGCTACGCCATTTTGTTGTGGAGTGCCCATTTCTGAGCTTGTCTTTTTATGCCATGTTGTTCACAAAATTCAAGGAATTCATCTGATGTATATTCTCCTCCTCAATCGAATCTAAGACACTTGATTTTAGATCTAATTCATTTTCGACCCGGTGCTTTGAAGATCTAAAATTTCTCAAATGCTTCATCTTTGTGTTTAATCAACCCAATCAACACATTCTAGAGAAATCATCAATAAATAAATATAGTATTGTTCACCATCGGTGACTTTTCCCTCATCGGTCCACATATCGGTATGAATGAGTTCCAAGAAGGCTTACTTGGTGATCCTTCCTTGGCATTAAGTGTGCTACGGTTTTCTTATCGAATTGGCAAGATTTGCATATGATATTTTCGAGTGAAATGTATTGTGAAGATCACGAAACGACTTTAAGTCTTCTTGATTTGTTGATTAGAGAAGGCTTCCGGATACCCCAACCTTCTATGCCACGGCTTGACTTTACGAATATTTACTCGAGTAACATTGTTCTTTGCGGTTCTTGATACCATCTGGTTGGTTGGAGTCCTTTTTCCTTTTATAATTGTTTTACATCAAGATCTCGTACCACATTCTTTTGAACTAAAGACAGCTTCGGTTCACTTGATCACACATTTGACTTACACTTAACGGGTTGTGCTTTAATCCATCCACATACATGACATTATTATCTTTCACCTTTTCTTTTAGAAAAACGGACCCTTTCCCTTAATGACGTGAGGTATCATTTCCAAATGCAACATTCTTTTCTTTTTCTATAGCACTATATGGAAGAAGTTTGTTTTTATCTTTTGTCATGTGTTTTGAGCATCCAATATAAATATGCCATTGATTTTCTTACTGTACGCAAATAAAACTATGCCACAATTTTTAACCTGTGTTCCTTATTTTCCACACTTTGGAGCTTGAAGGAAAATGCTCTTTGCTGTTTGAACTTTGCTCTTTGCATTCGGTTATTCACGGCAAGTTATTACGATAACACATTCGACTTCATTTTGAAGAGGAGAAAAAGTTGTTATGGTTATTCTTCTTTGTTCCAATATCAATCCTTTTCTTTCTTGCTTCTCTTGTCATGATGGTTTTTATATTCAACATTGAACAACTTTATGACCAAAAATTGTGAAACATGAGAAACATTATCCATTGAAGAAGAAATTTGTGTGATCATGAAATCTTCTACTTGAATTTTTGTTGATTGGTGTTTCTTTCAAAAAGGTATTCTGTTCTGCTGTTCTTTGAATTGAGATGGGCATTCTTTACGTAAAGATTCTTTATTCCCTTCTTTAATTGGCGAGAATGTTGTATACTGAGTTATGTTTGCTTTTAGATAATTTGGTGTTGAAGCTTTGAGAAGATTCGCCGACATATACAAGACCTATCTTTATAAGGAGAACGTTATTGTCGATAATCTCATTTAGGGTTTCGGATCCTTTAGAAAATATAAGATTCAAAGTCTTTATTTTCTCAATTTCTTTTCTTAGACTTACTATTTCATTCTAATTTCTCATTGTGTTTGTCCTTTTCTTCAAGATGATTTTCAAAGTTTCTGGATATTTTACTTTCTTCCAAGCATATTTTTGAGTTGATTGATTTCATCCAGAAAAATCCATTGTCCTCTAAAGCATCCATAAAAGTATCTTTTTCTTCTCTAGATTCCTTTTCAAATGCCATGAGAAGTCTAATATCTTGTTCACATTATTCCTCACTATCGGATAACCCATCACTTTGTCTTCACGAGTGTAGTAACTTTTTTGTTACTAAGCTGATTCTTATTCCTTCTTCTAACTTCCTTCCCTTTTTCATGTGTTTCTTTATGAGGACACTTCGTGACATAATAACGAACTCTTCCCACAGAAAAACATTTGAAAGGAAGCTTACCTACGAACGCGTAATGTGCCAAGTTGGAGTTTTCTTTACAAAATTTACCTCATCTTCTTCTAAGATATACTGATCCTTCTGTCTCTTATACTTCTTTCCCTTTTGTAGAAGCTCTAAATATGGCTTCTTTGACTTCATACGGTCCTCCTCTTCTCATTTCACATGAAGTTAGTATACCATGAAGTTGCACCACGGTAAGATTTTGAAGATCCTGCTTTTCTTCAAGAGAAGAAACTTTGACTCAAATTTTGTCGTTAGTGATCTTAAAAATTTCTCGGCCAATATATTCGATTATTTTCTCCCAATTTCTCATACGATTTAAAATATCATCAATACGTAAAAAGATTGGCAATGCTCCTCATTATGCATTTTTAGATTCTCATATTGAATTACAAAGGAGTTTGGGTTGCTTGTACCTTTGCATCACCTTCATAACTTAGAATGATTTTGTCCCATATTGCCTTTCTTTGTATCCGGTACACGCAGCTTTGACAAATTCTGATTAGGTTAGACCTACAATAGAGCATTGACCGCCTTTGCATTTTTTTCATAATTCTTTCTTTCGGGTTGTATCTTTGTTGAGTACGCGATTTTGGATATTGATATCCTCCTTCAACAATAGCCTATACATATGCTCTGAGGCGAAGGTAGGATCTCATCCTTGTTTTCCGAGAAGATTAAATTGTTTTAGTTGAAGAGCGGAGGCACGATGAATCTTTGTTCCATCTTGATTGCTCATCTTGTTTGATCTTCCTTCTAGCGGCTAAGATTTTTCGAAGGACTGCTACGTGCAATTGTTGGGAAAAATGCGAGAGGGGGCAATGAATCGATGTTAGAGTACAGTAGAATTTTTGTACATTTTCTTTCACTTAAAACCATCGCTACTTTCTTTGAACCCAACTTGCGTATACACGTGAATATCCTTAATAAAAGTGCATGTCCGGAGAATCTTGTGGTGGTATTTGTAAGATCATTCCATCATTCATTCATGGATGTTTAGTAAGTAGTAAATATGTGCGGTAATAACGGGAATAAACCATCACACATAAAGCAACACACATGAACACCGGTATTTAAGGTGGAAACCCAATTCGGGAAAAGCACCCTTTGTTGTAGATGTTTTATCTTCAATTTTTATTATAAAGAAAAATTCTTACAAATTGTCTTGGTGCGGACTCTTCGACATGCGGGCACCCTGAGAAGAACATAACCTTCTCTCATTCTGAAGCCACCAGCCGGAAGGAGCTCCAACCTCTTGATCTCGTTTAGAAGCCTCACGGAAGAGAGCTTCGACCCGGATTTTAACACCGGCTTCTGCGGTAGAAAGCTTCCACTTTCATGCGAAGGCTTCAACCCTTAGATCACTGAGACCACATTTCATCAATTGTCATACTAGATCGAAAAAGCTTCAATACAACCCCTTTACCATCAACAACCATACTTTGCCAAAACTTCAATCGAACAACAATACCCTCTTGCACCAGCAAAATATTACGAAATAACCGAGACTTGAGGTAGATAATCGGATACACATTAAACCTTGAAACAGTCATTAATTGATGCCATACACTATTTTCTTTATTTGCAACGTATATACGTGCTTTTTTGCACACCAACTTTGTGTATGCCTTAGTGCATACTCATTTTTATATTCTAAGTGTCCCATTGACTTTTATTTGTCGATTCATATACACGCACTTTTCCTTTTACCAACTAGCGTATTCACTCTATATATGATTTCTTCGGTATTTATTCGGACTCATATTCATATACGAGATAAGATTTCTATTCGGACAATCTATCGACCATGCGAAGCTTGTTTTGAACGAGTCATTCTTCCCTCATCATGTTTTCTCAATCATTGATTCAGATTTTTTTCATTATCATATCGGCAACATACATCATAATCCAGCAGCCTAGAACATCGAAGACTTCATTGACGGAAAATAGAGAGAAACGAAATCACGAAGTAATATCTATGAAATAGGCTTCGAAACCCTAACTTCCATACGCTTTTTACTAAAGCGAACCGCGTGTCTTTCTGCACTTTCTAACGAAAAACTAGCGTATGGATCTAAAAAGATAAACTTTGCGGAAACGAGACCGGATCTATAAACCACCAGTTCTTCAATTTCTTCATGGACTTGCGCTGGTCTTCATCATTTCTTTTATAGATCATCCTAGAGATTTATCATTTCTAGATCTAGAGATCTTGGGCCTTCATCATATCCATGGGTGCATCATAGATTCGGATCTATCAATTAAGAACAAAGTTCATCCATGCCAATATTCCTTAGAGAAATTTCTTCATCAACGACCCTTACACATGCACACCTTGTACTATGATCCTTTTCTCCTTATACGGTTTTATCCTTTATCGATACCATGAGTCAAAACCACTCAACGCGTTGATGGTATTCACAGACGGGATTGAATAGATAATCCAATGCTCGTCTAGTGGGACAATACCATAGTGATCCTGGTTTTATAAATTTAGAGCGAAAATAGGCATACGCTACTTGGTCGTACTTTTAAAAAGCATACATACGCTACTTTCTTTTACAAACACTGTATGCTTTGTGACATATGTTCCTTCTAATTATTACTCACCGGCACTTACTTTGGAATATCTTTCTTTGTTACTTACGAACTACTCTTTAGATACATACGGTTACATATTTAACAAATAGGTTGCTATGATAATCCAAAGACAACTCATCGAGTTAGTTTCGATCGAGGAGAACTTCATCGAAGTAGGTTGCCATCAAGGACAACACATTGCATCATATTGTAACACTCTTCATCCTTTCTTGAGAGTGCATATGCAACAAAATTTAGCTTTCCTTTTTTTAGATTATTTCAAAGTCATAACTTCAAAATCTTTAAAACCCATTTTTGTTTCTCTTACGAAGAAATTCATTTGAAAAAATTGTTAAGACTACGATGATCATTTTTTACCTTGGTATTTCCCATTAGGTAAGGTTTCCATTTATTTAATTGCATGTAGTATTGCCAACAATTCCTTCTCATGAATGTGATTTTTGTAAATACTTCCTTTGATTCTGAAGGACTTTAAAAAACAATGGTATTCCTTCTTTCATTTAAACAACATGAATTCCCCTACAAAGCTGAGACATTCCACAATAAAGGTTTTGTGAAGTGTGGCATAACTAAGTTTCGTGCTTGGCACATTTCCTCTTCAAGTTCAAATGCCTTAGTTAGCTAAGAGTCCATGAAAATGAATCTTTCTTCAATAATGTTGTTATAGGTGCTACTATTCTCTAATAATTAAAAAAAAATTGTGATAATACTTTGTTAACTGAGAAATCACTTGTTGATTTATGTTTGTGGGAATTTCCATTCCGCAATGGATTTAATTTTGGTGGGGTCTACCTTAACACCCTCACGAGATACAATATGGCCCATATATTCCACCTCTTGTAATCTAAAGAAACACTTGGAGGATTTTTTCTATAATTTTTTTCTCCTCTGATATTTTGGGCACTTTGTCGACATGTTGAACATGACCCTTCCAAGACCTTTTGTAGATTAGTATCTCATCGAAAAATAGTAACACATATTTTCTAGAGCGTTTGAAAATAGATTAGCAGCTTATGAAATGTAGAAGGTGCAGTATAGCGAAAATGACCAAAAATTCATAATGACCTTCATGAGTATGAAAAGTTGTTTTAGATATCACAATATTCATTCTAATTTGATGATATCTTTGAACGAAGATCCAACTTCTTAAAATAGAATTGCTCAGTGTAATTCATCCAATAATTCATCAATCATGAACTCAGGAAATTCATATCTAATAGTGAGCTTATTGAGATCCTTATAATCGAAACACATGTGCAATAATCCATCCTTCTTATGCACTAATAATACCGACGGAAGAAAGAACTTTGACTAGGTTGGATTATACTAGCCTTTGACATTTTGAAATCATACTTTCAATTTCGCTCTTTTGGACATAAGGATATCTATGAGGCTCGATGTTTTGAGGAACACTACATGGAATCGGAAATGAAGATAATGATCATGATTATGAATAGGTGGGAGCCGAGTGGGAGTTTCAAACACCTTGGAATGATTGTTCAAGACTTTTTGGAGATTTGGAGAAATAGATGATTTTGGTGTTGGGAACTTCTAGTGAGAATAATTGTGCAATTACGCCTCGTTGTTATTTATTTAGAATATTTGTCATAATTAGAGATTATTATATTTCCCAGCTTTCCTATGATACTCTGTAGTTCAACTTCCTTTCCCTCCAAAAAAATTTCTAGATAATTTCTTGAAAATTAAAGCTATCATCCCCAAATATTGTAACCATTGTACTCCTAGTACAATATTAGCACCTCATCAAATGGAAAGAATTGGACTATTCAATACATATTCCCCCATGGTTAGCTTGATATAATGGCACTGAAAAATTATAGATCTTCCATTTGCAGCCATAACTTGACACTACGGTGTTGGGTATAAGGAGAAAATTTAATTCCTTGGCTACCTTACAATGAGTGGCTTAATTACCCAAATAAATCAACACTATTTCATTTTTATTCTTGATATGTCCTTCTATATTGAGAATTTGAGGAATGGTAATTCCATATAATGCATTATAGGATATGGTCGGACTCATTTGTTCATTATCTGGGGATTGGTTCTTGGTGTATATCCTCTTATTTTGAAGTTTCTTTTTTATTTTACTCCTCTTGAAATATATGTAGCAGATTAATTTCTTCTCGGCACACCTATGACCTTTAGTGTATTTTTGTATACCATTTTAGCAAATCATTTGGTGTTGTTCTTCCAATTATTTGTTTTTCAACCTTGTAGGTTTTGAAGTCTTGGAGTAGCAACACTTCCATATGAATGTGAGTGGTAGGTTTCCTTGTCTACATATTTTACTTCATTTTATTGTCAACCTAAATGCCCTTATCCATAAATCAAGTTCCCAAAGCACATAATTTTGGACGTTATCCTTTAAATTACCTCGAAGACATCAATCCTATGTTCCTATGGAATATCAATTATATATTCAATTTTCGGATGTCCTCAATACGCTCCACCATTGAACCCTTTTGTTTGATATTTACCAATTGCCTAAAGAATGTGTTTCTCTACTGTATCCTCATAATGTGCTATCGTTTCCTCTTATGCAAAAATTGAACAAGTAACAATATATTTACGAGAGAAAAGCCATGAATACCATACAAATGTATTTTGTTCTACGTATAAAAGTTACAATGCGTACCTTTTGTGTGTTTTACATTATGGAGATAAAAATGACCTTGTCATAGTATCCATGTTATGGGATCCCTACCATCAAACCAAAAGTTTCCACTTAGTACATTATGTCATTAAATGGTTTCTTACATATCCCTTAGCCTAAGGCATAGCTATTACAAATATCCAAGGACCATTAAATATTAATGTTTCTTTAACAAATCGCCCACTTGGAACATCTTAGATGACTTCGCACAATCTCCTACTACATGTGTCAACACTCAAAGTTCTCAAGTTTTCCCATCGCTATAGAAATATATGTAATTCCTGACATTATTGTATCCTTAACATGATTGCATGATCATCATTTACATTAAAAAAATCAAAACATCCTCGTTTCCTTCATTCATTTGTTTTTAAATACTTGTCTCAATAAGAAACACCATTGTACAATGGTGTATCATTAACGGAGGAACCTCCACATCTATGATGCATAATAGTGTTTGTAAATAACTTAAATTTCCAAACCTCTCCCCATCCATAATCAATATTCGTGCATGGTAAGGTCATCCATCTCGACCCCTTCGCTTACTTTGGAACTATCCTATCACTATTGTCGACAAGAGCCGGGTCTCCATTGACACTTATAATTCATTGATGCCCCATTAGATTACAACATCCTTTTGGGTCATAGTTATACCTATTCAATGTAAATTGTCACATCAACGATTTCTGTAAGATTTTCTTTATTTTTAAATATACCCTTCTATGATCCATTAATTTTATAAGATGTTCTTTCCTAACAAAGGAAATATCGTTACAACGATCAATTGAGTTATTATGATCCTAAGGTCGCAGAAATTCTCCTCAAAAAACATTTCATCCATGACTTATGATCATTCTATCTAATCCCTCTCCAATGTCTTAGTGGGAGTCATAAATATTCTTATTTTATTGGTTCTCATGGTTCTATACATCCCTTATAGGCGCAATTTGTCCTGGTGTTTTCATATTGAAAGCATCATGGGATGTCATAGCGGTCCAATGTGATCATCCATTGGCAGTGACTCCAAAACCTATTGTTCCCAACTCCAACCCACGACATACACCTATAATTCCACAAGAAAAGCACCACCTCCTTTTTCTTGTGTCTCCTAATTCATTCCAACTAGGCATAGTTTCTCTACACTTTAACTAGCTAGGAGGTTAAGCTAGGCCATTAGCCTTAAGTTAAAATACCTTTCCTCTTGCCCCCCTACAGGGAATATTTTATGTTGCTCTCATGGCTACATTGATTTTACCTAACATTACTTTCTGAGCATCCCCTGGTACGAGTACATAAAAATCCTACAACACTCCACTTGATCGACTTCAACCTTACACAAAGTTTACCCCCACACAACTTTGTTGTTCCTTCCCTTTATTTTGCTTTAGTTCCAAAAAAACCTCGGGGAGAAGCGGTACACTTGTTGTGAAATCATCTAGTCATGCTAAGATAGCCCGGAAAAAGGGAACTAAGAGAAACCACCCAAAAGAACTCTAACTCCTCCTAAGTCTCCAAATATGACATGTCTGTGTGCCACTGCGATGTTGTTGGGAATGTTACCAATAATTTTCCATGCTCCTAATTACAAAGAAGGGATTGTTGATACGTTTCATGACTCTAACATCTATATTTCTATGTTATCTTGCCTAAATGTAAACTAAGAAAAAATATAATTACGAAGGTCGCCTTGATTTAGATGATAATTTTTCCCACTATTCTCACCACTTTCCTCGTCTCAAATATTTTAGCGATAAACATCATGAACTTCGTGAAATAGAGGTTGCTCATAGTGAATCCCCACTTCTCTACCTGCTTGATTTTGGCACGATTATTAAGCTAGAACGGGGAACAAAAGGTGTGATCCCTCCTCCGATGTTGAGATGATGAATATCATTTCTCCCATTCTGTACTGTCATATTTTGTTTGAGTGTTTCAAATGTGTTTTTATAATCATAGTTCCATGCAAATTCACAATATTTTTTAGTAAGTTTGAAAAGTGGAGAGGCTATTTTTGTGAATTTTTTTTGAATCTTCTATAATATTGAGTAAATTCAAGAAAAATTCTAACATCTCTTTAACGAAACAAAAATTGAAATTTTATAAATGACCTCTACTTTAGATGTATCCACTTTAGTTCCATCAATTGAAATATAGTGGCCTAAAACAATCCTTCATTAGACATCATAAAACATTTCTCATGGCATAATGAAATTTTTTTCTTTCCATCCAATAAGAAATTTTTCTAAATTTTCCGGGCATACTTGAACAATCATTAATTGGATCAAAAAATATACCTAAGTGATATTTGAAATGTGTCGGGTTCATTACATAATCCAAAGGAAGTACCCTATAGGTATATGTTTCCCATGGACATGTAAAAGTATTTTTTATCTTGATTTTCTAGTGCTAGTTGGATTTGGTTATATCGATAAAACCATCTCAACATGATAAATACTTCTTTCCAACCAAGGTATCTAATACTTTTTCTATAAAAGGAATTGGAAAATGACCTTTCAAACTAGCTTTGTTTAATTCCTTCTAGTCAATACACACTCTCCATTTTCCTTTTTTTTTGGAAAAATCACTAAAGAGGTGACCATATTGACTACTTGATAATCAGGATAAATGAAATTCACATTAAAAACTTTTTTGTAATTCCACTTTAACGATTTCTCTCGGATTAGGGTTCATTCTCCTATGAGTTTCTAACTAATTTGATTTTTTTTCCTCGATATAAATATATTTGCATAAAAGTTTTAGGATAGAATCCTTTCATATCAATATAATACCATGCATAATAATATGAATTTTTTTGTATATTCTCAAATTTCCTATTTTGAAATTATTCGAAGTTATTTTTAATATTCAATGTTTTTCCTGGATAATTTCTACTTGAAAATACCAAAATTTTCCATAGAATGAAAATCCATTTGGTAAGGTGACAAATATTCAATATTACATTGTTCTTGAAAATTTTGATCCTTATGACGGTAAGAATAAGAATCATTAATATTCATTAAATTTATCAATTTATCTTCCTCATCTAATTGTGAAAAGGGTCTATACGGTGCATATTATCAAAGTATTCATCATCATCCATCCAAATTTTACTTTATAATTTAGTTATTGTTTTCATCATCTCGTTTGATAACAAATATATACGCTTATTGTAATAATGTTTGAGTAAATTGAAGATTGGGAAGCTTTGGTTATTCCATTTCATTTTACTCATAATCATTAGGAGAATTTTGACGTCTAAAATGAGCCTCACCTCGGAAATTATAAAATAATAATGGAAATAATAAAATACGATTTGATTACATCATCATATTTCGAGAGGAAAAAAGAAAAAAACTACTTTTTCAACTCGTATTTTCAGCATATCTCCCAAACTTTTTACTCGATTTCGAGCGAGTACTCATTGGATGCAAAATTTAATTCCTCATCGAAAATTACTGATATTGAATACGTTCGATGGACCCTACTACAAGAAAAATGATAAAAACATGGAAAACGTGTTTGCAATCATGTTTTCATGTAATTCTTAGTTTTCATGTAGCAAGTTTGATCGAAAGTATGCAACATGGGTACTCATGGATAAGGAATTTTTTTCATCGAATGGGTACTCCCGCTCAAAATTTGAGTAAAAATTTCGGAGATAAGTTGAAAATAGGATTTGAAAAGTAGTTTATTATTTTATTATTTTTAATATTTTTACCCTTTTACTTAGAAAATGGTGAATCATCCCCCATCGTTGACATCACTATCTTGAATCCTATTGGTTCTTATAAAGTTTATTTTGGTTCTACATTTTTCTTAGGAGGCCCATTTTAGACCTCGAAATTCCCCTAATGTGACAAAAAATTTGCTCCTGAATAAATAAAATTGTTTGGAATCTCAATACCATTGATATTAGTTTTACAATGGGGCTACTGGATATAGATGTTTTAAACGGTAGGTTTCCCATCATAATATCAACAATTTTCTATCGATTTGATTTCCTTAACATATTTTCTTTCCCTTCTTGGTTTTCTAAATCGAACTCCTTGATAGTTTCAAATATTGGTATTTCATTTATTGCTTGGAGTAAAGGACTTTGTATGTGAATATTCTTATGTTCGTCTATTATATCAACGTATGTTTAAACAATTGGAGTTTCTGCATTCTTTATTAATTTTAAACATTTCGAGAAAATTGGATCCTATAAAAGAAAAAAAATTGTTATACTAGAGGAACTATAGGAGCTTGTTTTATTTTCTCATCCTTTGATTTTATAGGAACATCTTCCATTAGAGAAATGTTTTCTAGACCAAGATTTAAGTCTTTTCATGAACCTCATGCTCTCTATATTTTTAGATGGAAACTATTGGTGTCTTCCTTTCCAAAACCTGCATATTTAAGTTGCACATCATTTATATGTAATAGAGTTTATCATACAAGCTTAAATTTTTTTCCTTCAACATTATAAAACACTTTTTGATTATTATTATTTGGATTAAAAATACATCGAGGAGGTTGTTAATTGGATTTTTGAGGAAATGAGTAGTGAAATTTGTTGATTTGAATTTTTGAATTAAGAGTTGAGTTGGTTGCGGAGGATAACATTGTGGTGGAAAAGAAGGATAACGTTGTTGGAAATGAGGATATGAGGATATTTTCACAAGTATTTTACAAACCTTGTTACCAAGATGGATTTAGATATTGTGGGGAGAAATGTTGCCAAGGCATGGGTGCAACCCAATTGTTCGAGTGGTTGTGCATACAATCGAGTATTGAAAACTTGAGCCATGATTGATTGTTGGTGTTTTCTGTGGTCTTTTAGATATAAAACAGAGATTCATCTTGCCTTGTTTCAAATTCATATTAAAAAAAAAAAAAACTTTAAGACCGAGGTATCGAAAATTCCTTTGTATTATGATTTTCAACACATATGACACAAATTTCTAAATTATTAATGAGATATTCCATTAAGGCATGCTTATTCATACACATGCAGGAAAAAAAAATAGATAATGAAACATTTCGCGACTTTTTTCTTCTTTTGTATCTTACGAGTATCTAGTTTTTCACTAATATTGTGAAGGATACATTTTTTAAAAAATTCAAGAAAAATTCCTATTGACTCTACTTATTGCTCAGGTTGTAGATTTAGTAATTCTAGACATAATATGATATCTTGGATTTTTGCCAGTTCTATCCTTACCCCTTCAAATATGTTTATGTAGATACATAAATATCCAAATGAATGTTTATAACATCTCCTTTGCCCATTAAATTGATAAGGTAAACCCATTTTCATATCTAATATATTTTAGAAAAATATCTTTTAGTGTTTCATCATCTAAATTATACATTTGATCCTTTTTAATGTTTTAAGAAAAGGAAATATTTTAACTAAGTATTAAAGGCTTTTATCACTCTTTTTGTATCATCTTAAATAATTCATCGTTAAGATTATGGGGCATGCGATAATCCTTATATTTTCTAAGAACAAACATTCCATTTTCTTTACGTGTTATAATATTGTTGTTCTAATCCCATAAAAGCTGTTTAAGTGTTCCATCCTTAAGAGAAGTTGAAATAATTTCAATTTTTGAGGATCAATTAAGTATTCATAAGATCCACATACAAATTCAAATGTAAAAAAGAAATGTTTGAGGGTTCTCATGTACGAAACCATGTAAACATTAGAGAGGATGGAAGGTGAGATGTTTTCAACGTGGTTGTGGTGTCTTAATAAAAAATTAAAAATCCATAAGGATATAGTTCTCCTCTACCACCTTGGCACCTCCTACACTCACCTATATTTCCTCCTTGACCTCTTCCACCTCCAATCGTAAGTTCATCATTGTAATGTTCCTTTTTCGGGAATCTGCGAAATAGGTCCTCAAGGACCTTTGTATAAGGAAGGTAGTGCAAAAATAATTTAAAATGGGACTTGGATCCCTCTGTCTACCCTTCATACATTACTCTTACATAATATAAGCTCGAATAAATAAGCGTAGAGGGGAAGCATACAAATCTCCCCCAAAATAGATCTCTCCAGGAAAATGCTCAATGAGAGAGCTTACGGTAATGTGAACACCATCATTAAACTACGCAAATCTGAATGCAACATAAGATGAGATATAACATAGCCATCATTTTTATTAATATATTAAAAACATAATACATAAATATTATGAGGAATAACCCTCTCATGCAATGGAATCAATCTCCAAAGATTAAACTATGAAATACAAGAGATACGACAATTGTGCAAAATGATGGAAAGTAGTAGTATTTGCCATTGTCTCTAGGAGAGTGGCTTTTGTTGTGGTATCAATACATGAAATATGGGTCATACATATAGATAAATTCACAATAATAGAAGAATGGGCTCCAATACAATATTTTTAGCCAATGCGGAGAGATTACTAGAAATGTCAGAAAATGTACAATGTGACAAATAATTTTTCACTTTCATTAGAACCAAAATAAGAATGAAATTGTAAACATCTGAAATATCATCCCATCCTCTAATAATTTTCTCGAAACAAAGTGTTTATCCCTTTCGAGTCAAAAACACTCCTCACAGTAAACACAAATGGCTCTCCAGCAAGCACGCACTAAAAATAACGATTTACGCTCCTAGAATGCTGCTTGTGAGAGATGGTGAGTGTTTGGCATGGTACCAAAGATCTGAAATTATTCCCTGAGTCCTCCTCACTGATCCTCTAATGAATAGCTAAGCCTTCCAGCCGAAATACAAGCCAGAATGACCCCTATGAGTTCCTCTGTTCTTACTTTCCAATGACACAACGTTCTACGCTGCGAAATAATGTTGTAGATGAAGGGATAAGCTTGGCCAAATGCGGGAATGAGGAAATGTAGCTCAATCCTCTCCTTCCTTTCGGATTAGGTAGGGATTCTGAGCCGGGAACACCCTTGGGTGAAAGAACCCTCTGACCTTGCTAAATAGCCGGGGATGCAAGTCTTTGCGGACGATAGAAATAATAAGCTAATGCATAATCAAAATGGGCTGCCATCTCCTCCTTATAAATAAAATGAACTCATCTCACCATGGGTCCCATTCACGATTTCTTCTATCTCAAACGAAGTTTGGAGCATCCACTAAAAATGCGTTGTCCGTGGGTTGATATGTCTGGAGCATTTTTAGTTGACTTGGTCGAAATGACTAGATAGTATGATCCAATCCTGTTCACACAATGTGGTGCTCAATCCATCTGCTTTATTATTCCTCCTTTCACACGAGGTGTTATTTCTCCAAAAAAAGGGGTTAAGTTGTCTCCTTACCCATTTTATTCAACAAAATGAATATATGCAAACTATAATGTTCCTTTTAGCTTGAGGCTAAAAATTGGGAACATTACGATAATTACATTATGTAGTTATCCTTTTTCATTCCACTCATTGTAGATTATGAAAAGCTAATATAAGGTTCTATAATTATATTTTCAATCTCTTCTTCTAGTTCTTATATTAATGGAATATTAAAATAATTTTCTTATTCTTCTTGGTGGGACTTCTAGTTCTTGTTACACAGAAGTTGTTATCTATTAAAAAGAACAAATATTACTCCTTTTGTTGGGGATGTATGTTTTTAAACTAAAGCTTAAGTGAAGAAGTTGGTGAATCTCTAGGTTGGGTTTTAGATCTATGCGGCTCGGGAGTCTATTTCCTAGCCCCAAATGATCGGATTGTGAGCTTCGGTCGATGGTGTGGCACTATGAGGTCTAGGTTGAGTGAGTGGTGATGTTGGAATTGAAATTATACCTCTACTTAAAAGCCTGCAGAATCCCTTTTCTATTCCTTAATTTTTTATAATGTTTTGATTGTATAATAAAATCAAGATTGGATGCACCTAAAATGACCTGGAAATAAAAAAATGGAATCCTATATACACTCTGAAACAACACCAAAATGTTGGGTAATTTAATTTATCTTAAATTAATTCGGTAATTTTACCAACATTCATGTATTTAGGGAAGAAAATATGCCATATATGCTAGAACTTTATACATGGAATAATTTATTCTAGGCATGAAATTATTCTAAGTATGGATTTTTTTTAATGAGGTTTAGAGAATAATTGTACATGTTATTCAGAAGTTTAAAGTTACATTAAAAATATAAATTCTAGTTGAATAGAAATCTATTTTACACAATTAATTTATTATAAGCTGAAATTCAAAGATTATTTCTACATGCATAAAAAAATACTAAAAATATTTTGTATAAGAAATATTTTAATGCTACTTGCAATACTAAAACTACTTTGGAGAAAAAACTTTTACAATAATTGCATAAAATAAAATTGCATCAAGAAAACTTAATTTGTAATTGGAGAAAGAAAATAAATTAAACTAATACTAAAAGGAATCTTAGTAAAACTAATTGTAGAAAAATAAATCAAATGAGAACTTGTAAGTATAAATGATTACTAGTGTGTACATTTAACTCTAAATGACATTCCT
This sequence comes from Pinus albicaulis, assembly GCA_034641835.2. Taxonomy (NCBI): domain Eukaryota; kingdom Viridiplantae; phylum Streptophyta; class Pinopsida; order Pinales; family Pinaceae; genus Pinus; species Pinus albicaulis. The sequence goes on along the minus strand of JAXQQM020080754.1, from coordinate 82,076 downwards.
TTCATCATCTAAGAAGTTAGGCAGGTAATGAAACTTGAAACAAAATCCATATGAAAGTTAAACGATTTTTGATAATTTGTATGAGCACTACGAAATAAAAAATAACAATAGTCAAAGGCATTACTGATGGTAAACTATTCAAAAATACTTTAAGAAACTACCACACTATAAGAAAAAAGTTGAAATGCAAACAAAACTAAATAACCTTACAAGTCGACAAGGGCCACTGCGTCGACATAAGTTTGTTATCGATCAAATGATTACTTAATCATGCATTAAATCATAGGACTATGTTAAATGGCAATTGAGTATCACAAATTATAGAAATGAACCACATTAAACATAATAATCAAACTATATTTTAGGTGTCTTCTTATGGATTTTATAAATCTCCATAAAAATGCTTCAAAAGTTTTATGCCAATGCGAAATGGCAAATGATAGGCATACATGAAATAGATTTAGATTAAATCTTATCTCCTTATGACTTTCTCTGCCCAGAAAGAAAGTCATGAGAGGTAATATTGAATATTGTCCTCTTGATTAATCAAGTCTTATGCCGTACTCGCATCATGTCATTTTGATCTCATGTTTCCTTCACTTGAAAATTGCATGATTATATGATTTTGACTTTGATTTTAACTCTTATATCTTCTAATCTATGTAGCCTTCCAAGTCATGCCAATAGGTGGTCATCAATATAGTGAAAATGTTTCATCTCGAGATACCCTCCATTTCTTTAGTGATTCCTTGCTGTATCATCATGTGGATATGGTTGTAGAATTCAACGTTAGTGAGAATGTTCACAATTTTTTTATTATAGGAATTTTTCATTACAATTAATAAATTTGCATAGATTCTAAACATGTATGATAAATATGTTCCTATAAGTTTAATTTACCTTGAGTATGCCAAAATGGCTACAAAAATGGTGACAAAAAGATGCATGAGATGGAAAAGGTAGTAAAAAAAGGAAAAAATTTCGGACTTCAACAATTTTTGTTTCCCATGTGCAGTTCATCAAAGGTTCAGTGTTAATAGGTCTATAGTGGTGGTTTTAAATAAATGTTTTTGGTTTCTCATTATTTGATCTATGGAATGCATGTAATTTAAAATTCTTGGGAAAACTTCATTATAATGGGAAAGGAGGTGATAGTGAAGGGTCACTTTACTTTTGCTTCCACGGGGTTTCATGAGGAAACTGTACAATAAAGTTTGTTGTGGTTTTCCTTGAATTTTTATTTTCCAATATGAAACAGTTTTTGTTTTATGTTTTTAAGTTTCTTTGGTTTTTTAATGTTTAATACTGTGTAGAATTTAAATTTTTGTCTAGTAATTTTAATAGTAACATGACTATATTTGTCAATATTTAACTACACTACATATTTTAGTTTGAGGCACCATTTATTTTACACCTATAGCTTGGAAAATATGTCCATATTCCACATATGTGGGGAAAATAATAACATATGAAAAAATAATTAAAGGATAGTGTCATATGCAATAACTGGGGCATTTATAAAAAACACTAATAAAAGTTATAATGAAAACATGAATTGTAAAGTTAATAACATGGAAAAAATATCTTATTATATATTTTTTTGGGACCAAATCATATGTTTATTGCATCCTCTTATCCATGTAGTTAATGATCCAGACATATGTATTGATCTATGATCTAGTTACCCAAACATTTATTAGGAGAGACCATTAACATTTTTTATATTTAATTATTGGTCTCACTGATGTTTCCTCTTATTTCACTACTATAAGTGCTTTCCTACCTATTAGTCCCATTTAATTGTATTACGCTCATACAACATGTGCATGGTTCCATTACTTTAATGTGGTGAATAAATAATTATATTATGTTAAATTTTTTGAATTTTTTGATTAATTTGTGAAATAAAAATTAATTGCATGGCACATCAGAGACACACACAAACACACATACACACACACACATGTGCATAACATGAAAGGCGAGGAATGCATTGGTGGATAAGAGTGGAGGTGGCAATGCCCTCATGAAAGGCATGGTGACATGGATCTCCCGGAAGTGCGGCGTGAGGTTTTGTTTAAGTTTTAATTTTAGCATTATTATTCATAATTTCATTTTATTTTTCATTACAATTATTTTATTATATACAGGTACTCTGTCACTCAACAGTAAAAATACCAAAAAATTCTGTGTGCATTATTTTGGTTTATGTGCTCTTTCATTTGATTCTAGTCTTAGTTAGTTGTACCACGTTACATTTCATTTCTGTTAGTTATGATATGCTAAACCTTGAATACACATTTACAAATTAATCGGTACATTGAGTAACAAGTCTTCTGTTATAATTCTCATTAGATTTCATTATATTTGGTTAAAAATCAATTTTAGATTTCATTATCGTTTCTTTTTAAAAATACTTTTACATTGAATAGATTATATTTCCTCATCATATCCTTTTAGAAGTAGTTACAATTTCGATAAGACATCTGTTCCCCTTATTATTCACTTAAATTACTTGGGATAATGTTATTCGATAGCAATTTAGTTTAAGAGTTTATTTTCAAATAATTACTACATAATAGGTTTAATTGTGCAACTATAGGATTTAGTTGTTTCCCTTTCATGATTTGATTTTCAAGAATTTATTTTTCAGCTCACGGATTTTCATAGCTAGATAGATATTTATCTTAAGAACTTCATATAGTTGTTATAAATTTGGATTGAAAGAACTTACATGTGTTGTTAGTTTACGAATTGTATCAAGACATTCATTCATCTTCTCACCTTTTAGATTAGTTAATTTATATAAAAAATACTAGCATATATAGTGCATACATTTCACAAGTATAGGTATCTTGGTTTTTAAATTTAATAAAGTTAAAAGACAATTAAATTTACGAAATAATTATTTTGGTGTTTTTGTTGGGAAGTGTATATAGCATTTATTCTTAAAAATTTATAAAAAATAACCCATGCATAGATAAAGGGTCTAGGGATATATTTACAAATATCGGTAGAAATTCGAATTCAACATCACCACTTAGTACACCTATACCTTGCAACGTGCCACATCGTCCACGGATACTTACATTCCATCATTGGAAGAGAAACATAGACTTCCTACAAAGTCCTTGGGTGAAATCCAACCCGAAATTTTCCAACCTCCTCTGTGATTGTAGTTGAATAACCTACATCCCAAGTAGAAGCGATGATTTTTCTCTCTTAAAAAACTGGAGAAAAACTTGCTTGAGAGAAGAACTTGAAAATGCGGGTGCGGGAAAAGAAGAAAATTGTTTTAATATTCCTTTAGTAGAAGAACGGAAGAAGAACTATAAAATTATATTTTAGAACCTTATATTAGGTTTGAATAATACATAATGGTGGGGGAAGTAAGGGGATAAGTAAATAATGTGAATGGTGCACTTAGGATTGGACATCGAAGGTAAAAGGAGGAAATAGAAGAAGAGGTGCGGGAAGAGGGATAAGAGAGGTGGTAAGGAGAACCACAACCTTTTGGATTTCTCATTTTTTATGATGATAGCACAACAACAATGGAGAATATCTTACCCTATATCCTCCCTAATTTTTCATGGATTAAGGAATGAGGATCCTAAATTTTTTTTTTTGAGTTTGAAGTGATATAATAGCTCTTATAACTACCTACTTGATTCCAAAAATTAAAATTGTTTCCAACCACTCTTAAAGACAAAGAACTTAAATGATTTGTAGGGATTAGGAGCACATACTATTAGAACATGGGAGGAAATGAAAAATGTGTTCTTAGACAAATATAAAGGTTTTTTTTTACCCCATAGCATTAAATATGAACTCTTTAATATGATGAAAAAAGAAGGATGAAATCTTGAATATTTATTTGAAATATTTTCCTATAATGTTAAAAGGGATAAGATGCATAATCTAGATGATGAAACTTTGAAATCTATTTTCTAAAATCTATTAGGAATGAATGGATTGATCTCCTAAATTTAATGGGAAAAGGAGATGTTTCTCAACTTTCAATTAGAGACATTTGTGAACTATGTACACATATTTCCAGAAGAGCTAGGGCGGGAAAAATCCAAGTATGTCATGACCCGTAATAAATATGCAACTCGGACAATAACTAGAGCTAAAACGGGTAATTTCTTGACAACTTTCAAAAATGTCCTCTTTCATGGATTCTTAGCATTATAGGTAAATTTGGGCATAATTCCCCATGACTGTGTTGAACATCCCCAAGACAGTAGAAATAAGTTTTATCATCCCCTATCATTTGAGTTGCACTACATGCCCTAAGACGAGAAAAAACCATTAATCGATTCTACGCAATATTTCAAGGTTTGAAGTATATGTTTTATCACTTATGAGCTCACCAACGTTGCCTCTCAATGGATTAACTACATTGCACATCGCACTCCCTCCATTCAGGTGCACTAGAATTCACTTCCTAACATTCAAGAGTGCGTTGGTCGAAAGATGGGAGAGAAATTCTCATTGTTCCAAAATCTCCACATGGCAATCTTTTGCATAAGAGTCCATATGTGTTAAAATTTGAATCCATATGTCCATCCAAAAACTACGAGCTTAGGAAAATGTCTTGCCTATTATAAGAAAGTCATTGATTGATAAAATACCCTCGGTTCCATATAAATTGAGCACATATCCTAATGTTAGGGAAGAATATTTTTGGTAAATAAATGTTGTTGGATTATCAATTGCGAGAGTGGTAGAAGTGATAATAGCCACAGTGGATGTTGATTGTGATGAGGCTAGGATGATGCTAGAGTTGGTGACATAAAATCAATCAATGGTTGTAACCTCCCCCCTTCTACTCTTTAATAAATATTGATGTTCATTTTCCCATACATGAATCTATTTATGTTTTTATTTCTCATGTGATGGACTCTTAATTGATATATATATATATATATATATATATATATATATATGTTTCATGTTCAATAAATTTAATTAAGAAAAATAGGCATGTTGTATATTGCAATCTCTTTGTTGTTTAGTGTTTATACTTGCATGAACTAGTTTGGTGATCTAAGGTTTTGGTTAGAGCTGCTTGAGAAAGTGACATAAGGAGAATAGGAAGCACTTGGATCACAAGTAGGTCCTTCTATCTTTTTATTGTCCTATATTTATTCTTAGTGAAAGTGTCTAAAAAAGTCTTTGATCTGTTATTTCTAAATGCATAACACCACATTTAGGGAATTTGATTTATCCATAATTCATAATTTAGCATAACAAATTGGCGACTCCAGCAAGGAATTTCCTTTGTTGGCGGTGTTTTTTCTTTTGCTTATCCACCCAATAGAATCTACTTTCAACTATTAGACTTTTGAATCAAAGAATTGCATTAGAGGTGTGTTCTATAGCTTGAATTTTTGAATCTATGTTGTACAGCATATTTGTTGATGAAGAACCACGGTGCTTTGTCTCCCTTTCAGGGGTGCATTGAAATACCTTGTCTCCCCTTAGAGACTATGTTGCCACCTTAGCCAACAAATTCCCTTTGAATTTTTCATTTCCATCATACTAATCCATTTATTTGTTGTTTTGAATTGTATGATACCTCTTAGAGACGGTGAATTTACACGATTCTTCTTGCTTTGAAAAGTAAGTTTGTTACGATGCCTCCTTAAGTGTTTTTCTTTATTGTTTAAAAATAATTCAAATTATTTTATTTTAAATGAATCCATTTTTTTTTGTATAGAAAATTGTCGTTCGGTGTTGTTTCCTGGTAGGAAAAATTGTAGTTCTATTCTTCTCTTTTCTAAAACGAAATTATTGTTAAAATCCTCGTTCTCAAGAAAAGAAAGCATTTTCTTTTATTGATATGATGCATATAGTTTCCGTTGCATTACATTAAGGGGTGAAGAAAAACTTGCATTTGCAAATAATGAATTTTATTTTTTGAATAGGAACAAGTTAGGAAAATTTGCATATTAGTTTGTGCTCTTTGTTGTTTATAAAATCGATTTCTCTTTCTCTTTAGTAGCTAGGATTTTCATTAAAAAAGATAAAAGCTGAAAAGTTTGTATCATTGTAGTTTCATGTTACGAATTTCCATCCATCATCATGGTGAACCTTGAATGGAAAATTGATAAACAAGATAAGCTTAAATTTACATCGATTTACCTAGAAAATCATTGGAACCATAAGTAACATTTACAAGGTCTGGGCTAGAGACGTGTTTGACATCATTAAACATAAAATCTGTACGTTAATTGTCTGCCGAGACATTTTGAGTGTGATACCTCACTCCATGTACGTAAGTATATTGGAGTTCGTCCACATGCCTTTGGGTATATAGGGTGGTGTTCTAGTATGATAAGTATAAAGGGTGCTCTCATTGTTGGTTTCGCATTGTTAGACAACGCTAATACGAGACTCGGGCCTCCACATATCTTTAGATATATTTGGGAAAAATTTAGGTTGCTATCCATCCATAGTGAACCGGGTATTTTTATATAAATTTTGATACCTTGAATACGAATTTGGGGCGATTTCCTACCGTGCTTATTGGTTCGAGCGGAGGTATTCTTCGGTTCACGGTTCTTGTTAATAGTTTTCCTAAGTGCCCTTTTTATTTTGTTTATTTATTGTTCATAAAATAGATCAGTCATCGTGGATGAAGAACATCCATTTTCACTCATCATTCACATAGAATAGTAGTGAATACCTTTACCACGGAAGTTGCTTCTCGTCGACGAGGCAAAAATCGCTCTATTTAGAAAACTAATACTATCGGTACCTCGTTGACATAATATATAAAAGAGTCGGAAAAAGTTGTTTCTACATATCTTGTTTCATATAATATTGTCGGGGACGAATTCCTCACGGCTTCATGTGGTCACGATCCATCAATCGGTGAGATCATACTACGAACTCGACATTGTTCAACTAGAAGTTGATTCGGATCACATATCTTTTTTTCCCGAACATCTGCATCCTAAGTGAACGACAAAATATATTCTTTCATATCGATCGCCCCATAATACATTGTAGCCATTGAGTCTCCCATATCACGCAATCAACCTCCCAAAATATACTTTGGGTCACGACGGTGAAATATCCTTCATCCCCCTAGTTTAATTTTGATTGAAGAAACACCACGAGGAAAAAAAACTAACTAACTCCAACTCATTTTGGGGAGGATCTTTACGTGCCCTGCGTCTTTCCTCAATCACCTTACTCTACGTTTGTTGATCTAGTCTCACTTTGAGTTAAGATAGATCAATAGAGGATATAGGTCATTTGATCATGGTTGAGACAACATCCGATTGAGCCCATCTATTTTAGAGAAATTCACAACAACATATATTGTTTCTACATTTTCGATGTTTTCTCCATTGAATTCACCCATGTCATCATTTGGAATCCTCTCTGGTTCCTCCCTTATGATTATTTGAATGAATTGATCCTTTATTCACATCTTTAGTGCAATATTAAGTTGATCCCATCAATTATTCCCCTTAGTGGTACGTGATTTCACGAAGTACTCTCTTGAAATTCCAAAATTCAATGAAAACCACAGAAAACGATTGACGCATGTTATAACTTATAATTTATGGTGCTCATCGAACTCCTTAAATGGTGACTTCTTTTGACTACTTATTTTCCGGCACACACTCACTAGTCCAACAACACAATGAGGATAGTTCTTATAACATGTCAACCTCATTAAAAATTGAAAAAGATTCATGAGCATAGTTCTTTCTTGTGTCAACCTCGTTAAAAAATGAAACGGGTTCATGAGGATGGTTCTTCAACGTAATCGACCTCGTTCAAAAAATGAAACAGAAGTGATGAGAATAGTTCCTCTTCTTATGTCAAGCTCATTAAAGAATGAAACAAGGTTCTATGAGCATAGTTCTTTTCTGTGTCGAAGCTCATTAAAAATGAAACAGGATTCATGAGAATAGTTCTTTTCATGTGCCAAACTCATTAAAAAATGAAATAAATCCTCTCCTAATTAAAGGAGCAGGTCTTGGATTTTGATCTCATAAATGAACCTTCATCCCATCGGCTATTAGTATTCTTCGTTGAATGAAATGACGCTTGGGGGGCATCTACTATTGCAAGGGGAATTCGCTGAGGTCTTGCGGGGGGCTTTCAAAAACATTCTTACCAATTTCACCCAATCAGTGAAATTTGGGTGAAAAAACGAGGTTGAGCTCGAGAATTCAAATGGTAACTTCCAAATGGTAAAAGCTAATAGAAAAACTCTTTTAATTAGTCATTTGATTATTTGCAAATCATATTTATTCTTTGTGACTATGGCTTTATTAAATTTTTATCATGAAATTGGTATTTTTCATCCATTTGATGTTGTTATGAACTTGTACGCAAGTGATAATAGCAGTTAGTCATGCACATTTTATTCCAAGAATGATTTGACCAAAAGCATAATTTTATCCTTATTTTAGAGCTTTGATAAAATGAAAAAAGACTTTAAGCACACTTTTATCTCTTTTTCAAGCTTCGATAATAGTGAAAAGGAACCCACCTTAGAGTCTTCTTTTAGAAGCTCTTTTAAGATCTCCCGATAATGTGAAAATATTTATGAGCACTTACATTTTCGAGCTCGTAAAAAGTAATGAATTGATACCTACTCGGTATAAGTTTTACCCTTTTAGGGCGAGGTATATTATTTACAAAAGACGCTATCGTTGAACAGCTGGAGGGTTCTCCCATATATTATTTTACACTTTTTTGGATGCGAGTGACAACTTTACGAAAAATTACTTATGGAGATTTCTTGTCCTCTTTTCCAAACTCTCGAAATATGAAAAGGACCCGGGCTTTCATTGTCATTAGGCTTGTTAAAACATAAAATAGTGATGAGCGTGTAGATCATGGTAGGAATCGAGTTTCATTCATCGCTAGACTCATTAAATTATTAGACATACATTATACGGCGAAAGGGTTGAGTTATATAATAGCATATTTTATCACTCCTTAAGCTTGTTAAAAAATAAATGAGTGTTTGGTCTACAAATGATAGGGGAAAATTTGGGAAAATGAACGGAACTTTATTACGGTAGCGAGGTTAACTCTTGAACATGATGCTTCACTCCATCATACGTGACATATTTTGGTTGGGTAATATTCTTGATGGTTCATTTTCATGCCTATGCTTCTTCGTACCTTCACCGCCGAGTTTTGGGTCAATGTTTCCAGCTCATCTCAATGTCAACGATATGTTCGGCGAGAAGTCATCCGATGAATACTCATCCTTATGCAACAATAATAATCATAAACCTTCATTCTTATGAATGTCATCCATGAAAATTTCTATATCAAGTCACATTTTGTCTGCGAAATAAGTAACTCCCATTTCACGATAAAGTGTCTTTCACAATAAACATCAAATCATCGGCCAAAATTTTTACCTAGAAACATCATCTTCCGGTACCATAAAGGCTTCTTACATCATCGACAAAGGTCCTCGCTTCCGGACTTTTAACCAAAAGATTTTGTTGGAATTTGACATCAAATCATGTTTATCCACACCTTACCAAATGTACTATAGTATCTTGAGAGCCATTAACATCAGTGGTGGTTCTCTCGTGTATGTTAACATCTCACAATTTTGGTTGGTAATCAAATGATATATTACCATGTTGAACTATAAATCATATATTCACATGGCTAGACTTGTACCGAACGATCAAGTGAATGAGATAAGAAGACCTCGAGGATCTAGTTTCGGCCATCCAGTATGATTTCAAGATTTTTGTACACATCATACCTTGTGGTGACCTTACGTACATATCATCATTTGAACATGGTCCTATATGCGTAGGCATGTCTATATTGGGAAAAAATCCAATATAACGCCTTTACGCACTATGTACATTATTAGATAGTTTATGTGCCGAGCATGGGAATGCCTCCTCGGTAATTCATGATCAAGATGAAAATATAATTATGTAATGTATTTTAAGATTGATGCGAGGTCGCCACTACTGCTTTAGTTAGGAGCCCATCACTTCGTAAAGAATCTCATTCAAAAAATATTGTTATTATTCGACTTCATGCTTTAGGGGTAGCTACTATAGATCAATTTTGACATTATTCCCCATGACTTTGTGGTAAAGCTGGAAATCATCCCTAGGACAAATGAAATAGGGTCTATCATCCCCTATCATTTCGGTGCTACATGACCTAAGAAAATAACAAACCATTCATATTTGATTTCCAAGGTTTGAAGTATATGTTATATCACTCATGAGCTCACTAACCTGCCTCTCAATGGATTAACTACATTTCATATGCACCTCCCCTATTAAAGGGTGCATTGCAATGCACTTCCCAGAGCATTCAAGAGTATGTTGGTCAAATGGGAGAAAAAATCTCATTTTGGAACCTCTACATGGCCAGTGCCTTCTACAAGAGTCCATATGTGTCAAACTTCGAATCCATGTGTCCATCCAACACCTCTAAGCTTGGGAACATACTTGCTGGTATTAGAATTCATTTATTATGAAATTACACAGGTTGCCCTATAAATTGAGCATAGATCCTAGTGCTAGGGAAGGAAGAATTTTGGTAAAGAAATGTTGTTGGATTCTCATTTTAAGAGAGTGATAGAAGTAATATGCTTCTAGTGAGATGTTGATTGTGATGAGGCTGGAATGATGTTGGATTTGGTGATATCAAATTGATCATTATTGTAGCCTCCCCCTTCTACTCTTTAATAACAATTGATGTTCATTTTCCCATATATATGTATCTTTTATGTTTCTATTTCTCATGTGATGGACTCTTAACTTATATATATGTTTCATGTTCGATCTATTTAATTGACGAAGATAAATAGGCATATGTATATTCAAATATATTTGTTGTTTAGTGTTTATATTTGCGAACTAGTCTTGCGATCTGGGCTGGATTGGAAGCTACAACAAAAGCAACGAAGGAGAATAGGAAGCACTTGGATCACACATAGGTCATTTTATCTTTCTTTGTGTCTATTTATTCTCGAGAGAAAGTGTCTACAAAGTCTTTGATCTATTGTTCTAAATGTAGCACACATTTAGGGAATTTTACTTATCTAGAATTTATAATTTTGCATTTCTAATAGTTAACAACTAGATACCCTAAAAATATAAAAAAATCATAAATATTGAAATGTTTCATTATCTATCTTTTTTACGAGATGTTTAAAGACATGCCTTGAGATAATTCCTCTTGATAATATAAAACTTTGTGTCATATGTGCGAAAGAAACCTAATACTAAATAGTTTCTTTCAATACCTCATCTTAGAGACATCTTTTAAGATGAATATGTAACAAGCCAAGTTGAATCTCTTTGTTTTGTTTCTAAAAGGCCATGGAAAAATTCACGACCAATTATGACTTGGGGTTTTAACCCTCGATCATACGCCTGATGATAGAATAATTTGACTACACTTATTCCTTGTTTCGGAACCTCCACATGGAAAATGGCTTCAGAGAGTCCATATGTGTCAAACTTCGACTCATGTGTCCATCCAACACCTACGAGCTTGAGACATGCCTTGCCTATTATTCGAAATTCATTGATTGAGAAACTACCATCAATTGCCACATAAATTGAGCATGGATCCTAGTGATAGGGAAGGAAGGAATTTTAGTAAAGAAACGTTGTTGGATTCTCAATTGAGAGAGCGATAGAAAGTGATATTATTCTAGTGAGATGTTGATTGTGATGAGGATGCGATGACGTTGGACACAGTGATATCAAATCGATTATTGGTTGTAGCCTCTCCCTTCTACTCTTTAATAAATATTGATGTTCATTTTCCCGGATATGTATCTTTTTATGTTTATATTTCTCTTGTGATGGAATCTTAACTTATATATATGTTTCATGTTCAATAGATTTAAGTGATTAAGATAAATAGGCATATGTATATTTAAATCTCTTTGTTTTTTAGTGTTTATGTTTTCGGGGAACTAGTCTTGCTATCTAAGCTAGATTGGAAGCTACAACAAAAGTGACGAGAAGGAGAATAGGAAGCACTTGGATCACAAGTACATCATTCTATCTTTCTTTTTGTCTATTTATTCTTAGAAAGTATACAAAGTCTTTAATTTTTTGTTCTACAGGCATAGCACCACATTTAGGGAATTTTATTTCTGCAGCAATTCATAATTAACAACACTTAGTTATGACTAGATACCCTAAAAATATAAAAAATTCATAAATCTTAAAATGTTTCATTATCTATACTTTTTATGACTGATATTTTTAAGAGAAAATGATTTGAGATAATGTCCTCATGATAATGTAAAAGTTTGTGTCATATGTGCGGAGAATCCTAATAGTAATGAGTTTCAATACCTCCTCTTAAAGACAACTTTCAAGATGAATGTAACAATCCAGAGTTGAATCTCTTTGTTTCGTTTCTAAAAGGCCATGGAAAAATTCACGAGCAATTATGACTTAGATTTTTAACACTCAATCATACGCACAATGACAAAATAATGTTGCACCTATTCCTTGTTCGGAACCTCCATGGCTAGTGTCTTCTAGAAGAGTCACTATGTGTGAAATTCGACTCCATGTGTCCATCAGCCACCTCTAAGCTTGGGAGCATGCCTTGCTATTATTAGAAAGTCTTTGATTGAGAAACTACCATTAGTTTTTCTCTATAAATTAGACACGAGTTCTAGTGATAGGGAAGGAATAATTTTAAATAAAGAAATGTTGTTGGATTCTCAATTGAGAGAGTGATAAGTGATATGCTGTTAGTGAGAGGTTGATTGTGATAAGGGTGGGATGATCTTGGATGCAGTGATATCAAATCGATTATTGGTTGTAGCCTCCCCCTTCTACCCTTTAATAAAGATTGTTGTTCAATTTCCCATATATGTATATTTTTATGTTTTCTATTTCTCATGTGATGGAATGTTAACTTATATATATATGTTTCATGTTTAATCGTCTAGCGATTAAGATAAATAGGCATATGTATATTCAAATCTCTTTGTTTTTAGTGTTTATAATTGCGGGAACTAGTCTTACGATCTAAGGCTGGTTGGAAGCTACAACAAAAGCAACATAAGGAGAATAGGAAGAGCTTGGATCACAAGTTGGTCATTCTATCTTTCTATGTGTATTTATTCTTGGAGAAAGTGTTCGTAAAAGTCTTTGATACGTTGTTCTAAATACATAGCACCACATTTAGGGAATTTTGTTCACTACAGAAAAAGCACATTGGTGAGGGGCGAAAATGGTCACCATAGCTCATTGGTGAGGGTCAAAGAGCCTTCGTCACAAGGCGAACGTCACCAAAGGAGTGGCGTCGGCACGTATAGGTGTTGTGGTGACATTCAAGGTACATGCCAATAATTGTTTATAGTGACGAATAGTGACCATCACCATTTCATATGAGCAATGGTGACGGACAATAACTTATCACCATGAGAACGTCACCAAAGGTGAGTACGCCATGTAGGTGTTGTGGTGACATTCCGGATCCATCACCAATAATGATTTATAGTGACGGATAGTGACCATCACCATTTCATATGAGCAATGGTGACGGACAATAGCTTATAAAATCATAAAAAAACCGAACGTCACCAAAGGTGGCGTCGCGAAAATATGTCGGTATGGTGACATTCAGAGTTGTCACGAATATTGATTATATTGGGATAGTATTGTCACCATTTCATATGAACAACAACGATTTTGTGATGGACCTTTCATGGCCGTCACTATTGGTGCATATATATGGCGACGTTCATTGACCGTCACCAAAGCGTATTAGTGACATCAAGGTCCGTCCTGAATAATCACTATAATGACAAACGATGACCCTCACCATTTCATATAAACAATGATTTATGGTGACGGACCTTTAATGACCGTCACTATTGATGCATATATATGGTGGCGTTAGTTGACCGTCACCATTTCATATTTTGGTGAGGTCGAAAAAAATGTCACCATAAGCTCATTGGTGATGGTCAAAGAGCATCTGTCACCAAAAACTAATCTTCGTCATTCCCTATATGAATATCGGGGCACGATGGAATCGAACCACCAACCTCTGCTTGTAAAGCGGTGCTCTTCATTGAGGTAGCACCCTTTAAAGAATTAGACTTTAAACTAGCAATTGCCCCTAAAGGTGCAAAGATACACCAAAGAAATAAGAACCGGGGAAAACCGAAAGAACTCGGTGTCCTTGCTCCTATTTTTATTCCTCGACACTCTACAAAGTATGATCTTGATACGTAACGTATTTGTCTTGCAGGAGTGGTTCCTAATTTAATAAATAAATGTTATATTAGATAAAATAAATGAATAATGAGAGGCCTTACGGGCTAATTTTTAATCCTTACACCAAAATCTCTTAATATTCAAGTCTATGGAACAACTCGTTCAAAGTTCAAACTGAAGTAGATTTTTAAATGGAAAGCCTAAAACCAACTAAGTAGTTTACAAGTTAACATTTTGGATATAAATTATGTTCAATTTATATGACAAGTTATGCCATAACCTTGAAACTAGTTTCTTAGCTAAAAGACTTTCTTAAGTCAACAATGACAAAAGAAAAGATAGTCATGGCAACAAAATTCTCTTGTTTTTTCTAATGAGGGTGCATGTAACTTGATAAAGGTAGTATGAGAGTATCGAACCATAAAAAGTTTCACTAAAACATGGAAATGACAAAGTCTTGTTAAGCAACAAAGGTTTAGTTGAATATATAAAAGCATCGAGCTAAATGATATAATTAAACTAAAAATGTTGTAAAAAAATGAAATTGCCATCATATACCATTTGGTTTGGTTAGTTCTTCGAAGAAAAGTGCGATTGCATGATCCGGCGCCTCATCTTGATTATGTAATGGACCATCACAGACAAAAATGTCCACATACAACGATCAATGTTATTGTATTGGTAAGACATGATATAATCTATCAAGCATACTATGTAGGAGAATAGCGTTGGTTGGACCCTTTACTCTGCTACTTTGTACTGCCTTTGGTAGTTGAAAGAATTACTTGGAAATAAAAATCCTTATTAGAAGATAACACGAAAAGCGAAGCCTTTGAATATGGATGCCCATCTTGATTTTATAGAGTTATAATTGAATACTAAAGGACTAGAATCTTTCTGATGAAATAGATGGATGGAGTGTAATAAAAAGAATTTGGATAATTTAGGTTGCACATATCTTTAAATGGAACCACTTTTCCTTTTGATTCCCGAGTCTTTAATACAGAAAATAAAATTTTCGATTCAACCAAAGAGCACAATATTTTTAAGTCTTAGTTGCAGGCGGGGTAAGGACAACATTTGGACACGGGGATGACTTTTGGGAGAGCCAGACACTTTCAAAACCTTTGAAGCTTCAGCAACGAGCACTTCCACACATAGGTCCAAAAGTCATGACTTGGGAGCATAGGAGCACACCTAATTCGGGGATGATTAAACATGGAAACGAATTGAAGTTTTATAATTATACTCAGTCAAAGCATAAAGCAATGATTAAAATCTATATAAATGACTTAGAAGTCAAACATGACAACTTTGAATATGGTAGAATGTTGGCATAAAAGCTTTATTCATTATACACTCTCTTTCGTTCGAGTTTTGATTCTTTACTTAAATTAGGTATTTTCTTTGTTGGAGATAGCAATCTGTACATCTAGAATGAACCATTAATGATGCCCACAATGAAGGGCATGTAGCTCGATAGTACAACAACACACGGCCAGGGGAAAATGCAGGGTAAATCTTAGTATGTATAGTTTTCAAGTGTGAGAATGAATAGTTTACAGGGTGGCAGGAGACACTGGCAAGTATGGCCTGGCTGAGGGTGGCTGGAGAAACAGGAATACACACATCTATGCTGAACCCTTACGGGCGTCCCACATCAGAGGGGCAAGTGGCTCGGTGTTGAAAATCAACTGACCAAGGACTTTGAGATTTTCGGAAATGTTTCAAGTAACATACATTGTTAATTAGCCTATTGTGCTAGACCAAATGGTGGACGACCTGCATTGGAAAGTGTTTGCATGGGGCAAGTGGCTGAGTGTTTGAGTAATCCAACCAACCAAGGACTTAAAAGTTTCGGAAATGTTTCAAGTAACAAACAATTGTTAATTGGCCTATTGTGCTAGGCCAAACGGTGGACGACCTGCATTGGAAAGTGTTTGCTGACCAATATTGAGGCCCTGCCCAGGTTCGAAACTCAGTTAACCCACCTCATGAAAGGGCAAGCGGCTCAGTGTTAGAGCAATCCAATCAGCCAGGGACTTTAAATTTTTAGAAATGTTTCAAGTAATAGAGAATAGTTAATTATACAGTGATATGTGGTTTAACAGTAAGTTTCACTGGGTGAAACTAACGAGACCGCGGTTCAAATCCCATTGAGTATATGGCCTCACTGGGTGAAACTAACGAGACCGCGGTTCAAATCCCATTGAGTATATGGCCTGCTATGATCTCGCCTCAAGGAGTAGACTCCCCATTTCCTAGAGTCTCCGCTCTTGCTAAATCATAAGATCCGGTATATCTGGCTTATATCTGGCTTACAGGTTGCTGGATATACTCTTGGTGTTATAAGGCTCTTGCTAAATCATAAGATCTGGTATATCTGGCTTATATCAGGCTTACAGGTTGCTGGATATACTCTTGGTGTTATAAGGCAGCCACAAAGGTTGATCCTAGACCTCCCCCAGATTAGTCCAAGGAAGAAATTTTTTGCTGAGCAATATTGAGGCCCCACCCAAGTTTGAAACTCAATTAACACACCTAGCGTGTCTGTGGGCAGTTGCATAATGCATTAGGTTCAAGAGTATAGGGTCAGTCCCTCAGACATGACCCTGGGCCTCCTCAGAGACAGGCAGTAAGTTTAGGAATTCTCCTAATACCCAAAAAATAAAAAATAAAGGAAAAAGAAAGAAATTCTCCTAATACTGAAAAAAAAATGAAAAAGAAAGAAATAGAAAGAAAAATGACAGTAGTTAATTATCGATTCTCGTGATAAAAAAAATAAACGAAAAGAAAACAGACAATAGTTAATTAGTAGTTTCCAACTTTTCACTAGCATGTCCTAACATTTTTTGATGTATATGCAGAAAGACTTTGACTTCAGGATGACTCAGGGGTTGCTTTCTCAAAGTTTACTTGCATGCCAAAAATTGTTTTGATGTCAACTGACATGGATAAAACATGATCATAAAGAGATAAAATCTGATAAAACTTCAACAAAAAGCATGGATGAAGTTCACACTCGACAACAAGACTGACGTGGGAAGAAACATCTAAAGCAAACTTTTTAAGGTTCCATATTTCCACTCCTTAATGATAGGTTTAATAAAATAATCAGTTCTTAATGAAGGTGCTACCTCCCCGTTAAGTTATAATCTTCTATTCCCACATTTTAAGAGTAAAAGATAGCATCTCAAGGCACTGGGGTTGTTATAAGTGAAATTGTAAGTAGATAGATTGTGATGTTTGGAATTTGTAAGTGACTGGTGTGGACTTCTTAAGCCATGGGTGGTTATTAAGCATGGAGTTAAGCTTGAACCCTGGGGTTTGCCAGTTCATAATTAAGATAAAATATATTCAATGGTCAGAGATTGAAAATTCAGAAGTTGCGTGAAGAGAAACACAGAAGAAGCACTTGGAAAATAGTCTTGGAGAAGAAAGTGTACCCGCAGCAGAATGAGCATCGACTCATGCTCAATTTCCAAAGGCCAAAATTATAACCAGTATGTATGGTAGAAGCTAGGAGAACCTGATAAGACTTACCATCCTGTGCAGAAGATGGTTTAGGAGACACCTTGGAGAAGCCAATTGAAGAACCAGTAGGAGAATAGGACGTCTTTATCTTATACAGGTTTGCAACAGGATATGTATTCCCTGATCCTTTCTCTGAATCATGGCTCTTCACCTGAGAACAACTTGTGGGTATTGACCTAGAGGTAGAATGAAATCGGTTTGTCAAGCTTCTGGGAATAAATATATTGAGAAGAAACGGTTTAGTATTTTCTCCCTTACTCTTACTTGACCCATTTATATAGCTTCCACTTGTCTTCCTCTTGTCCTGCTTTCCTGAACTCCTCTCCTCTACTTTATGTTTTTCTGTTTGCACTTCCTCATTTGATCTCTTCTACATGGCAGCCTTCTGCTCCACCAGATCACTCAGGGACAATTCATAAGCTGATTCAGGCATTCCTTCAAACATTTTCATGAGCTCCTGTCTGCCTTTGGCAATATCCTCTGCCCTGGCTGACATGGGGTATGGATATGAACATGCCGTGTCTGTAGATATGGGATAAGAACTTGATCCAGGATGCCATAGCTGAGGAGAGGTACATGAGTGTTCATATTCTTTATGTTGAATAGCCCATGAGAACAAACCTGAAGAACCCAATTCAGAATCCATCATGGATCAACCCAATTCATCTCTGCTCAAGCAATTTTTTTCTTATAGCTTGCCCTCAAACATTTGTTCTAAATAGCTTGTATTGGGTTTGACCTACCAAATCATCCCCTCCAAATTAGTGCCAGCATATATCATGGGTTGATGGGAAATCAATCAACCACACAAAGTTAATGCCAATCCTCCCTGTCTTGCTTAGAAAGCAGAGTGGGCCCATAGCACAATTGCGATCTGACTAATTGTCTCTTGCTCCATTATTTTTGCACCTTAATGTCCCTGTCAATGTTGCTGGCACTTTACCTCTGTGAATTTACTCCAAATTTGACATGCTAAGCCCCCGATCATCTCTAGTCGCCCTTAGTGATTCGTTCACCTGCATTGCCATAAACCAGAAAGAATGCATAGAACATCAAGAAAAACCTATTCCACTGCAGAAATGAGACATCTTACAAGAAAATCAAAACTGATGAATATGACAGCTAGTCCACCTTGTAACGAAACGTCTCTGCGCCTAGTGAAAATAAGGATGGCTTTACGTATGTTTAAGGTTAACCTACCCGCTGCTCCTTCCTTTGACTGGTTTTCATGAGAATCTTGGATCTTAAGCTTATAATGGTGGGTGCGAGTGTTCTGTCCTCCTATTAAACCATCATATATCATTCAACAACTAAATCCATGCATTTTCACCATTGTATCAACGTATGAATTTGCATCAATGTACTGAATTAATATGACTTCAAATTTTGAAATTTTCCTGCAAGATAACATTTATCATTAAAAAAATCTGATCAAACATGAAGTAATCTCATGAATCCTTCATATTTATATTGCAATATCTATCTCATATCGATAGATCCAGAATCTTAAATATTCTTATAACTAGCAATTGCACCAAGAAGTGCAAAGGAACACTGGAACATGGATAAGAGAAGTGGGGAGATTGTATAAAGAAATAATCAAGAGAAATATACTAAAAATGAAATACAACCCACGTGAGGCTAATTTAAATTCAATTGTTGTGAATTTTCAAGTGAAAGAAAGTTTGTAACTGGTGTCCGGCAAGCAAGACTCCCAAAAATTGTTATAGAGAAAAACTTGGAAGTGAAATTGAGGTTTGAGGTTTGACGATGTTGATGAAGCACATATTCTACTTGGTGAAAGTGGCCACTACGAGGATTATTGGGGTTCAAGCTTCTATAGGCAGGATAATACTTTTGAGCTTGAAACAACTTTGCACAATATAGCTTTCAGTTCAAATGGTGCAAATACATATAAATCAAGCAATTTGAGACCTTTAAATGTATGGTCATAAGCAACAACTCCAGAATCTGTGCAAATGCTTCTAAACTCTATTTGAAAAGAGGAAATTAATTTGATCATTGAAGGAAACTTGTTTGGACCAGACATTGGTGAGTTGATACGCAGCTCAAACAATTGGGCAGAGATTATTATGTGGTGTATTTTCAAAGGGCTTAAAGAGTCCTTACCTTCTAGATGGCTATATATTTTTGAAGATGCGTTTGAAAATACAGGTAAGAAGAATCAGCGAGCGTCTGAACAGTCAGGGATGAATTTGAGAAAAAACACCAAAGATCTGCCAATTTTGTTGAATGCCTCTGAGCAATGTGGTTTATTGTTTGCTGTCAATTCCTCCTCAGTCATGGATTGCAGGCCTGCACAAAATACAGATTCAACAAAAGTAAATACGGAAAACAAGAATAGTGGAAATGATGATTTTGGATTTCAAACTAAAGGAGCATATAAGGGCGAGGATGAAGTGCTTTTGAAATTTCAGTGGGCAGAGGAGACAGAAAGGATGGGCTGCAACAAGTTTTTGGAGTCTTGGGATAGAAGAGAAGGGAAAAGAGGCAAACTTCAAGTTCAAAGCACAGAGTAATGACCCCTGGAAGGAGAGATTTTGATTCTCTTGTTCAATCTCAGCAGGAAGTAAGCAATGCCTTTGGTCAAGTCGACATTCAATTGTCGGATTCTCTATGGGATGAAGGTGATGGCATTAGCCAAGAGAAGCAGCTAGACAGGGTTTCACATGAATATATCCTTTCTTCATAAATGCAATGATTATCGAAATTATGTTCAAATGAAAGAGACGAGAACAGTGTGCAAGAGGCTTTATAATGTTTGATACGCAAAGAATAGAAAATTCAAAATAGTACATCATATGAGGAGGAAGGAAAAAGAAATGTATAGGCAACAAGAACTGGATGGAGGCAGGGAATGAACAAGGAGAATATTCATATCCATTTATAAGGATTGAAAAAAGTTTGGACAATGCCACCCTGGATGTATCTTCTCATCCGGTGAGAATTGATTTTAAACACAAACATATTCAAGGGATGTTGGGTTCTTTATTAGATGAAAATAAGAAAGAAAATGTGGAGGAACAATTCATTGAGTCTAATGGGGATTGTGATGTCGTGGAGGAATTAAGTGGAGTCTTAGTAAAAGGTGCCAAGTGGCAAGGAGGCTATTGCAAGAGTGACAATGAAAGGGATACCAGAATCTTTGTTAGATGAGAGAAATCAAACATGTTCGATTGTTCCACTGGAAGATGCTCTTCTGGCAGACATCGAGGAAATACCAGATTTGATATTTGATGTAAGCAAGGAAGATAATACAGCAATGTATGCCAAGGAGCCTTCTCGGCAGGATCATTTACCTGCCAAATTGGAAGGAGTGCCAAACCAAGAAGTGGATGGGAATGCACCTTTGTAGGTTCTGTTAATAATCTAGACGCAAGTGATAACGCAGAAGGTGAAATGTGTGAGTTTTCAAGAAAGAGGGATAGATCAATCGAGGAGGCATGAGAGATTAACACTGTGAATGGATCCTCTTATGAAGTGATGGATGCTTTGGGATAGAGAGAAAGCCATTGGATGTAAAGCTCTGTAGTGAAGCATCTCAAAGAGGAGTCCCTCAAGAATGTTCATACGACAAATGACAGGAGATTTAAATTCCTTTATAGATCAAAGAAGTGAATGTGCTAGAGTAACTACACATGAAGATATTGCATTTGTAAATGGTGCATGGTAGGTTGGAGTTGGTGATTGATGTAAATGATGAAAGTGATGTAGAGATGCATGCAACATAGGTTGACTATAAGAATGCAGTAACTGAGGCAGCTTGTTCAATTTATGTTGTTTTTGGATGTGCAAAAATCCAGTGGAATTTAAAGTCGTTAGTTGGAGAAATTCACATAGATAATGCAGGGAAGCATAACACAGGGCCGTTATAGGAAAATGTTGCTTTGGTGGAAAAACAAGGAGTTTTATATTTCTTACCCTGCAAAGGCATTGTGAAAAGCAGTGTGTTGGTGGAAAAGAGAATAGTCTTGGATTTGTCACTGGAGGAAACCAGTGAGAATGATGTAAGAATGCATGCTACATATGCCCTAGATGAAGGTGCCGCAACAATGCATTTTCAAAGATTGTCGTTGTATGCCTGTAAAGAATAAAATTTAGTGAAATATTGAGAAGTTTCTGTGGAGGAAATGAAAGAAATGCTTGTTTGATTATCGGAGAAATCTAAACCAGGGGAGAATTTTGTAGGTGCTTGTCAGGATGCTTTTTTAAAGAATCAAATGCAAGGAATGTTCAGTTCATTTTTGGATGAAAGTAGTCAAGCTATTCCACAGAAGCATGCCATGGAGGCTGCTGAAGCAGACATCGCAGTGGTTGGATTGCAAGAGGTTCCAAAACCTTTGGTTCACATTAATGAGAATCCTCATAAGCATGAATTCAATCAAGGGTTTAAAAGAGTCATCTGGATGGATTGCAATTGTTAGGAAATGACAATGAACAGATAGTAGTCAATTCTCGATGGATTTTATAAAAAAATTAGACTTCTCATGTGCTTACCAAATGAAAATCTCTGACCAAAATTCTAGTTAACAGGCACAATGAAAATAATTAGTTGTTGAAAGATTCAGGATCTGTTTATAAAAATGTCATGGAAGAGGAGTTTGCAGTCAGAGATGTGGAAATGGTGAACGATAATGAGTGTGTTTGGAAAAAAAAACTCCTAAGTATGCCCAAGTAAGTGTTACAAAGTTGTCATCAACAACCTTGAGTCAGAGAGAAGCCTCTATGCATCTCTTAGCAGCCATAAGTTGTTTATATGGAAAATGAAGGCACGAAATCGCAGCACAATGAATGAAGCCTTCAAATATATTCATGAAATTTTAAATTGGGTTCCATATGTGCAAGAAAAGATCTTGCAATACACGAACGTGCAATTACCTGAGAACGTGCAATTACCTGAGAACAAGCAATGTCAGGAAGGGGGGACTGTAATGTCATTTTCTAATTAAATGACCCTGTTGAAAATGTAACTAGCATCGGTCTTTATAATGTAATTCAAATGTATTATTGATGTATTTATAATTTTATTATATTCATTGTTATTGTTATTTTATTTCTAGTCAAAGCATGTTCTTCATGCTTTTAGGGTCAATTGAGTCAAGATAAAATTTATCATGAGTCAATGAAATGTAATTGAGTCAAGGTCCCATTTGGACTTGTAAAAGAGAAAGAAAATTTATTTTTCAAGTCAAAGAGTCAAAAATGTCACCACAAAGACCAAGTCGGCCCTCCTGGACAAAATGGCAGAAAGAGGCAGCCATTCGACCTCTTGGACATGTATAAATACAAGATAGTTCAATCTCATTTTATCATCCATCCATCACTTCAATTTCTGTGCAAGAAGTAGAATTTCAGCGTAAGTCAAAGGAGAGAAATTTCTATTTTCTGCCCTGGTTTCTGTTCACGCATGGGAATTTTCTGAGTTATTTTTTGTGGTATTGCAGGCACGAAATTTCAGGAGATGACCAGATTTCTGAGATTTGACCAGCGTTGACTTCTGTTGACCATGATTTTTTGGAAACGGATGGGAGGAGGGTTGATTTGGGTCTTTGTGGCAGTCTCGGTCTTGGTCTTGGGTCTTGGATATCTCACTTTGATCTGATTTTGTAAGAAGAGGATTTTCTTGGGTTTTCCCCCTTGTGGGGTTTTGCCCTGGCTTGGAGCCTAATTTCTTGTGTTCTTTGTCTCTTTGTGATCTTCATGTTTTGTACTTTTGGTAATTGCTTGATGAAAAAGATAACATAAATAACAAGAAGCCAACAAAGATTCACAATTAATTATCAAGTTAAGAGAAATCTACCCTAATCTACAAGCATCTTGATTTCTCAACATGGTATCAGAGCTAGGTTGAAGGAAAGGAAGATTGAAGATAACAGTTTTTTGGCTTATTTAATTATCTATGTTGCACCTTAAGCAAAGTATCATACAAATTCGGTGACATCCTTTCCTTAAAATACGAATTGAAAGAGGCACATACCTCTGTGATTCAAGTTGAAGAAAGACATCAATATTCCTGTGAACCGAGCTCATCAATAAAGGTAGGACCGAAATACTTAAGGGCTAGAAAAAGAAACCTATAATACATGCAAAGACTCTATGGAATTATCTCTGTAAATCAAGGATGAAATTCATATCTCTGTTGTTGACAAAATATTTTGCATAGGTACACATATTTGAGTCTCTATGTTCATTTATGAAGTAAGTTTCCTGTACTAATGTGAATTTCAGAGGCACCTTCTCCTATGATAAGAATGCAAGTCATTATCTTTATAATATACAAAGTACTCAAAGAAAAAGCAAATGGCTTATATGAAATATGTTAAAAGAAGACAACCTACTGTGAGAATACTTTCAGTGGAAATCTGAGCATGACAGTGCGCTCCATTTTGAATCAAAAAGACCATGTGTATTCATGATATTTGTATAGTTTGAGTAACCAAAATACTGTATCTGACATCTATTACTGCTGAGTTCAAAGGCTAATCTGAGAGTATGAACAAGTCCAAATTTGCCATAATGATTGAAGCAAGTTTGTTTGGGAAAAAATGAATATTTGAGGTAATGTTCTTCGATCGATACAAAAAGGTTGTGACACTTCTATGAGGTATCTGAAGCTTACTATAGCAACAAATATTTGAAGATTCAAGGCATCAATGATGACACCAACATGAAACGATACAAGGTCTGTCTAACACTATATAAGGCAGCTCGACTCATTTGGGAAACTATCCATCTTTGACATCTAAAAAGACCATCATCTTTGTCATCAATGCAAATCTGTGGCACTGTGAGACGAAGGATAGAAGTGTATTGTGATCTGAAGTTAAAAGAAACCAAAACCATGTGGATCGTCTATGAGGCATTTAAACCTACAAATGATGAACTTAAAGACATGCAAAACAAGTCTTATATGTGACATAAAGGACTGAACATATCTATACCTTTGTGCAAAATGAATCAGAAGTCTGTGATCTACTCTATGCTACAGGACCAAAAGACTAAGGTACATAGTCTATAGAAGGGACCAAAATCATCACTGTGAATAAAAGCCAAGATTCTAATCAATTCCAAGCCTGAAGCTACACTTAATGACAGAATTTACATTTCTGAAAAGTCTGAGCATCTCTATGACAAGTAGAACATGTATATTTGTGATCTGAACTATACAAAGACATACAAAACTTTTTGAATCATCAAGAACCAGAGTTTAGTGGCACCCTGTGCGAAAACCTGAGGGATGCTACTTCGTGACAATTTATTATGATGATATAAGGCCCATCTCTATGACACTAGAATATGTAGCAGCATTATATCTCTTCATAAGGATTGTGAGGGTATAGGGAATCCGTGACACAAGTTTGTAAAAATAGCACCCTTTTCATACATAAAGAAAGACGAATTCAATTTTTGAAGCCAACCTATTTGATATTGAAAGATAAAGGACACTGAAAGCAGCTCAAAGATATCTCTGTGGCTTATCATGACACGATGTTTTATTATATGCGTGTCGTGGCAGCACTACCACTTGTTTCTTTCCTTATTTATGTTATTTTCAGCATTGTCAACATTTTCCCTTGCATTCACAGGCATCACAAGAAATTGTGGATGCCCAAGGAAAACCCCATTTGGCACCAAGGATGACCCCATTTTCCCACTGTGCTAATTAAAGTCCCAGTAAGATCAAAGGACGTCTTTGCCATGCCAAGCTCATCTAGTCATCCCCAGTGTCACATTGTTTTCTCCCTTCTCCCTTCTTTGCCTAGGACCAAGAAAAGAACATAACTAAAGTTCCAACCCTTATTTGACTAACCTAACCCACTAAATACGAAAGAAAAATGTCTTGCCCTTCCAATTAACTGTCAAGGAAAATCATACAAAAATTGAAATTGAACAGCTTCAGAGAACTGATCTTTGACGACAGATTACTGATTTCTTACCATCAGCAGCCTAGGAGGGCTCAATTTAATGTAATGTTCTTTCTCCATCCACTCGTTTGTTCAAAGTTTGAAGGGATTTGTCTTTTGTTTGAGAATCTTGTCCCTTTATGCCGAAAATTGTTTGTAACGCAGATTTTCTTTTATCCAAATTCACCCAAAATATGAACCAATTCTATATTTCCCTTTTTCCCTGCTACTCATTGAGAAGTTTCCACAATGCATAAACCGTTACCAAGACTGAATAAATATTTTGAGTGATACAAATATCTCTCAAGAATAATTTCAATCAATCCAACCAGAGAGATTTATTTTACTAGCATTGATCCATCTCAACCCCGGATCTATTGCACACCAGGGGAGAGAAAAACTCCATCTACAAATCTCTCAACACTCAATAAATCTTGTGCTAAGATGGATCTATGCTTGTGTGACTGTGATGTCAGCAGTTTTTTATGTCAGACCTTTTTTAGCATTACTCTTGGTGCAATCAATACTACAACAGAAGATTGAAACAGTTATGTAACATCATGATATCCGGCAACTCTGGAGCAAAATTACACAGCCTACGAAAGACAATCATACTCATGGATAAGAAATAAAGTTTTAAACGAACACTGTTAGAAGGCTTGATCCCATTTTACATTGCCCTATTTTTGTGCTAATCGTAGAAGAGTTTCCAGAGTGCACATTGCAAACTATTACCAACACCCCAATCATAGTGGTAAAACTCACTAGGTATCACTTGGACTCGATGATCATACCCTACTCACTGTCAGGCGTGGGGGGTCAAGTCAAAAACTTGGAAAAAATAACTTGAGAAATAGTGAGCAACAACACCTGAGTCTGACTTCGAGTCCGGATTCACAGAAATTTTGACTCGGCAAAAACTCGGCAAGCAGTTTTGGTTTTGAGAACTCAACGCTAACTCGCAAAGTTGGCGTTCAGACTCATATTCATGTTAATATAACAAGGCTGAGTTGTTGCTTGTACTTACTGTCAAATGAGGGTTTCATGTTAAATTGTGTGCAATATTCTTGACAAAATTTCTTCACATGAATAATTAACAAAAAATCATTGGCAATGTCATTTTCGTAAAAAATGTCTCTATAGTAATTGTGAAGATTACTGCAAAAAAACTAGTTTGGGACATTACATCCTCACCCTACAAAATCCCCCACTCTTTTATAGAGAAGGAACAGGAAGAGGTTTATATCTAGTTTATAATAGACTCAAATGAAGCACTCCATATGCCAGGTAACCTCACCTAGTGGAGTGCCCAACCTATGCCAAAAAAAGCACCAAATAAATGAGCCCTTATGAAAGGAATAATGTGCCACTTGTACAAAGAATCTCTCTGAAGGGAATGCACCTTACCTAGCAGTTGTAAGTCCAATCCAAAAATAAATAAGTTTAAGGGTATCTTTCCCAAAATAGTTACATGTGTTAGTCAAAATGTCATACAAGTAAGAGAATCTGTCTTACAAGTGTTAGAAAGTGAAACCCCCTTTCATTGGAAGAGGAATATTCCCATAAAGTAGCATGCTCAATCATGAGGGGAGCAAGTTAAAGAAACAAAGAAAAACTTAACAAGATACCTGTACAATCTGTCATTTTGCTAATTTGCAGCATAGATACAAAGTCTGGGTTCAAATTCAAATTTGGTACTATGCAGAATCAGGAAAAAATCAAGAGTACACACCTTAAATACTCTGCAAATGTCAACAGTACAAGCAAGCATGAGTTGTAGCTGAACTCATGTAAGTTATGGAGGACTTATATACATCTATAATAAAACAAGTACAAGCCAATAATGGCTTCCTTTCTAATTATTAATACTTAAGCACAAAAATGTTGTCATTGAACTCATTGATGCTGGGAACCACAACAAACCCTTCATGGGACAAGAAGCTCACAAGTAAGAACAAAATACATCATCTTCCTTCCAAGAGCCTCAGTTTCCACGAGCATATGGGATGGGGAAGAGTAGCTGAATATTATAGCCCCCAAATTGGCCAAGCATTGATGTGATGATTCAATAAACTAGTCCACATTAGAATCTAGTGAAACTAATCATGCCCTACATATGAAAGAGAGAGATTGGGAATTTTTGAGTTTTGTACGGAGTTTAAAAATTCATTTGAGAAAAAATTATGGTAGTAGGCATAGTACCCTCAAACAGTACCCTCTAAATTATCCCGCAAATCCCACTCGAAATGCTTCTCTGACTGAACCAAATGGGATTTGAGCAAATAATTCAGCCAAACTGAACTATAACAAATTTGCAAATCTTATGGTTTGATTTGTCCAAATTTTTTACTATTATTTGCAATACCATCAACAGAGAGGAATTCTTCCTACCATTCAGAATGACTAGCTCTCTCTTTTGGAGAGTTTTTGTATAAATAAATAAATAACTTTCTTATCTCAGATATGAAAGAAAACAAAAAAATGTTTGTGCATGTATAAAAATATCCCTTCAAAAGAGTTCATTGCAGGATTTGATTTGTGCCAAGATAAAACATGAATTTGGTGAATTGTATTACACAACCAGTCTGTGAATTGTACAAAAGTGGTTTTTATTCAATTCTGGCATACAAATGTTAAGATGACTTAATCACACAAGGTAATGAGAGCTAGTCTTTGCATTGCAGTACCTGGAAAATTATGTGACAGTTTGCACGCACCTTTCAGCTTGTGAAAAGTGACATCAGCAACTAAAAACGAATCTCATATAATTTTTATATTTAGAAAAACTACTAAGGAATGAATATGCATACATAAATTAGAAATAACTATGAAAGGGAAACATCCGAGTAGTTTTCTAAGATGTAGCATCAGAATTTGAATATAAGTCACATGCACATCCAACAAAGCCTATTGAACATCAATCCTTCCACAACTAACCAACCATGAAAAGGTTAAGAAGACCTAACTAAATATCCAAATCAAGTTAAAAACTCCAAATATGCCACCTTGAAAGGAAGGTGCAAAAATTTCTGTTACTAAGAATTTAGATAACATAAACAGACATACATCTTAGAAATAAACAATGTCAAGTTGGTATGCAATAAAAAAAGGAAAATAATTTAAAAAATATGAAAGTTGAACTTTTCAAGAAATAAAGTGTTGTGTTTAGTTACGGAACCAAAATTTTAAAAATGGAGATTTTTTGAAGGAGAATTGAATTCTATGACAAAAGCTACAACACATAAAAGTCATGTTTTGGTACATCATTGTATTTATATAAAAAGAGAAAACACCAACATAGTGCATCAACATGTTTCAACGCATAAATGAAAAAGAAACTAGAATCAAACCTCATCGTTTTACACTGGTGTAGGACAATGCACCACTTGGATATCATTGGGATAATAACACGTGTTGATTCGGCACCCCATGCCCACTTTGACCCACTATTATCATCCTCCCACAAAATCTGAAATTACATAAAATCAGAGATGTGCAAGGTTAGAGCTCAGTAAAAAAAATTCTAAGAAACAACAAGAAAACAAAATATTCACCCTTGCATACAAATCACAACACAAAGTTTGCTTATCAATAATGCATTCCAGATGCTGAATTGCAAAAATTGAAAGAAAATAAATTAAAACATGCAAATTATGGGAATTAATTTCACAGAGGTTTTTTGTCAATAATGCATGTTAGATAGCCCACGGGGTGTAGAATAGACAGTGACAGGGTGTTATGTTAAGGCACTCCATGGTGAAAGGGTCACTGGTCCGAAACCCCGTGGACAAAAATCCAGCGATCCTAAGGGTTGGTGCAGTGCAGGCTGGGTGTGATCACCCAGGTGATTTTGACAGTTGTCCATTGGCCATGGTTACTCAAAAAGCCACAGGTTAAGCATGTTAACCAACAAACAAAAAAATAATGCATCTCATATTTTAAACATTTCACATTTCAAATGACAACTCCATGTGAAAAAAATACAAAAAAAAAAAACTATTTAGACCTATAGTCAAACAAAAACTACCATAACGATAGCTGTCAATAAATTATAGAGCTGGTTAGGGAGAAATGAGACATTAACATCTTCAGGCTATAAGGGGATGGACCTTAAATCATCTTAAAGCATCTGCATCATGTGTTTATATATTAGTGTGAGTGCACAATAGCACATAAATAAAGTCATTGGTGTATATCAAAGGGAAAAATGACATTAATTTAAAAAAAAAAAAAAAAAACTACCCAAAGGCTCTAAGCATGACATGCAATAATTACACCCAATGTCTTAGCATAGGTAATTTTATTTTGACCAAGAAAAGTGTATCCAAGACCAATCATATGCGTCCAACATCTAGCTACATAAATCCACGAACGAATGTGTGCCCTTGTTCTTTATTGTCAGTGATTAGAGAGCCACCCAAGAGAAATCATCTAGCTACATAAATCCAAGAACGAGAATGTGCCCTTGTTCTTTATTGTCAGTGATTAGAGAGCCACCCAAGAGCAATCGAGAAACATTCAAACAAAAAATTGAACTGGGGGTTTGATTATTTTAAAGCAAATATGTTAACCTCTCAGGTTTCACATCCTCTAAATCAAGGTCAATGAAGCAATCGAGAAACATACAAACAAAACATTGAACTGTGGGTTTGATTATTTTAAAGCAAATATGTTGACCTCTCAGGTTTCATATCCTCTAAATCAAGGTCAATGTAGCTACCATGGAGGTCAATCAATCACAAAAAAACCCTCTATTTCATTTTTACAACAAGGTAGATACAAGTAGAAGCGTTTCTTGCTATAAAGAGAGAGTTTATTGTAGAGGTTCACAGGTCATGGGTTTAACTCCCGCAAACTCTATTCATAACAATAATAAAGTTAATTGTAAGATCAATAAGCACAAATAAGCACAGATGACTCGATCCCTACCAGTAGCAAAATGGATCACTCGTGGAGACTTCAATCTGGTCGATTGGAAAATTCAATTTGAATGTCAATAACTATGTAGAGTAATCTAAAGACAGTTTTGGAAATATTTTAGGTATCTGCTAAGGCGGGGCATTTACAATAGAGAAATTATTATCTGGGAAAAAAATGTAAGCAAAATCCAAACATTTAAGGCCCTCAACCTCAACATACCGTGAGCCTTTTCAATATGAGCTTTAAGTTATCTTCGTTTCCTTGTAGCTGGAAACCGTGATTTCTCAATGGAAGCATCTTCTGTACTAATTGAAACATTCTCTTACAGACCCAAACCCACTCATCCCACGCTCTTTAGGATAACATTATTGATCAGGTTTCATTTCCATGGGCTTGGCACTTCGAAGTAGCCATGAAGCACCTTAATTTAGGGGTTGAACTTAAAGCACAGAAATGATGGTCAACATGTACATATTGACTAAGAAGCCTGGCCGATATTCTCCTTCAGGCATGCCAAAAATTTTAGTTACGGGACTGTGGCCTACAGTAAGGCGACGGAAGTCTACCCCAACTAGCACAGGTTCGATTCTCGGTGCATTCCTAACTTGGCTCTACAGGTATAGCGAGCATATGCCACGAAGTTAACATATCCATACCTGATAGGAAGTGGTTCTACCTGATAGGAGCTCTGCCCTCTATATCCATATAAAGGAATTTAAGATATCCATAAAAAAATGAAGTTAGCATCCAAAAGGCATGCAGTTTTTGGGTATGAGATTTTCAGTCATTCCAAACATTTAAAAAAAACGCAGAAAATAAACGAAAATGAAGGAAGAGACGAGAATTGCCTGAGACCAAAAGGCAAGTTGCAATTGTATAGAGAGAAGCCATGCGTGCCATTGTAGACATGGGCTGCCTTCAAAATTGAATTCCCGAAGCAAAAAGAGACACCCAATGGTTTATAATTGTGGAGGCCCAACGAGATTTCCTTTCTAGGTATGGATTTGGGTTCATTCAGATCTGCATGGTTTGAATTGGGGCTGTTGGTCATTTTGTGGATTTGGCGTGATTGAGATGACATATGATGACGGGTTAAGGTGTGTGTGGTTCTGTGGGATTGGGTTTTCCCTGAATTTGACAGGGAAATGTTATTTTCTTGATTTTTTCAGAGGCTTTATGATTCCTGAAAATGCCTTAAAAGTGGGTTTTTGGCCCTTTTGTTTGCTTCATGCCCTTCATATTTGATAGTATTTTTGTTTTCCTGAAATTGCATGAAAGAGTGTTATTTATTTTGTTTTATAGGCATGTAGCAGCCTGAGAAAAATAGTCTTGATTTTTTTTTTTTGGTTGGTTTCTTTCTAAAACTTCTCGGTATGAAGTGTGTCTAGATTTTTTTAAGGCTTAAATACTTTATGGTATTTCTGATTTTGCTATAAAATCTTTGGAAGTGTGGGTTTTCATTGCTTATGGTTGGGTGATTTTCTTACCAGGTTCGTGCAGCACAGACATGTATACCCCACCTATCAAGATGGTGAGAAAAAGGAGTGACAACAAATATGGTAGAAGTTCATTCAGCCCAGGAATTGATTGATTATCTTCTAACTACTGGAGACAAGCTTGCTGTTTTAGATTTCTACGCTCCTGGTTGTGATGCCTGCAGATCTGTCCATCCTAAGGTATGCCGAAGGATTGAATCATTAACCAGTTTGTAATATTGTGTTACCAAAACGTTACTTTTTAAAGTAACTATTTTAGCTATTCCTGGTGAAACATGCCTTTTGATGTATTCCATTCAAACAGCTTTCGAATGGGTTTCTCCTCTCTTTCCTGGAGATATTGTTTTCTAAAATATATTGTTTGAGCTGACAAAGTCTAGGTCTCCTTAGCAGGCCCCATGTTCTCACCATGGCTGTGCTCCTTTCAGTTTTTATTTTATGGTCTATTATGGTTTTTTCTTAGGGGGTCGGAGATACTTGGGGTACTCGTTATATGGACCTCTTATTCCATTAAAAGAGTCTCTGCATCTATCCAGTGTGAGCCTAGGTATATAGAATGGGTTTCCCCCTTTAAATTTTGTTCTCTGAAAGGATTTTGTTTTGAGCTGGAAAGTTCAGGTGTCAAATACATCTCTCCTTACTAGGCTCACATGTTCTCAGCATGGCTAAGCCACTTATTGCTTTTAATTTATGGCTGCCTATGGTTTTGGTCATAGTAGAAAATCAACCTCCTCAAAAGGATGCGATACGGTTGTTGGGAGGTGTTGGATGGTAAAAGCCTACAAGTTTGCCCTTGTGTCCAGAGGGCAGGCCCTCCTGTATGGGAGGTGTGTTTTTGTTCGATACGTGGTCTGGTCAACAAATCTTGCTAGATTAATTTTTGGACAGTGCTTTTGTTGGATTCATCATTCATGATCTATGTTCATAGGCCCTATTTTGGTCTATTACCCAGTAGGGTTTGAGTTTTTTCAACCAACATTTTCTTTGATCTAGAATCTCTGCTACTTTTTTTTACGAATATGAAAATGGTTTAGTTTTTACCAAAAGAGAAAATCTTGTTACGGTTTCACCAGTTTCATGGTTGTGTGCTTGGATAGTTTTGTACAAGTAGAATATGAGTTTTGTGATGACATCACTTGGATAAATATCTCATTTCTAATTAACTTCTGCATATTTGCCAATTTGTGGAAAAGAACCCCGATGCCAAAGTTGTAAAGGTGAACTATGAATAAAACAAGTCTATGTGCTACAGTTTGCGCATCCATGTTTTACCCTTTTTCCAGTTCTACAGAGGGGCAGAGGGACGCCTTTGTAGCTTCAGTTGTACTAATGCAACGATAGGTCTAGTTTCTTGTTCTGTTGGCTTTGGTATTGTCATTGTATCTTCAATGCATACTTATTATCTTCAACGAGTTCCTTTTACATATATTTGGTGTGCAATGATCTGCAGATAAAAAAGTTCAGGGATCCCCTTGAGAAACACAGTACTCCAAGGTGTAGTCTTGGACCTCCCAGAGGATTGGGGGAGGACGAACTATTGGCTTTGTCAAAAAACAAGTCTCTGTCTTTCGTTGTGCCGGAACCTGCCGAGACTCTCAGAAGAGAGGTACCATTTGCTGTCAGATCTGATCATAAGGCAGAGGATATGGAAATTGTTCCTCCTGGCAAGAATCCAGACAATATGGTAGCTGTAGGGCCGAGCCGCAAGTCAGATCTACAAGAGCTTGTGGGCTCAGGGAGATCATGATTTTCTTCCAATGAGCTCCATGCGTACAACCATTTTCTTGTGCATCCTATAGAGACCATGCAGTGTACTTCTGTATATTTTCCTTTCTGTATCTAACCAATGTACATAGACCTGATTAGGAGGCTTCGTTTTTTTTTAAACTCCTTAGATAATTAGGGTTTCATTTTTATTGAAACCCCTCTGATTATTTTCAGGCAGTCATTTGGACATTTTATATCCTGTTGAGAAAACCCATCTCCCTATTTTTTCCTTTTTTCTATAGGAACATTCTATTAACTCTATTTGTGGATAGATCTGTATTAAATCCATAGGTGATTATCTGATTGTGGATATATCTGTATTAAGTACAGTCTGTGGATATACCTGTATTTAATCCTTTGGGCATACCTTAATGAAGATTGATTTTGGTATTGCCCATGATTTTATTACAAGGCATGTGGTTCTAGAACTTTGCTATTTGGGAGGTGGCGCTAGGGATTCAGGATTGGATGTTTTTTTGTCCTGCCAATTCCCATTTCAGACGTTGGTTTATTATTTTAGTTATGGATCTATATTTACGTGAAAGAGTTTTTGAACTTCGAGGTTGATCTGCTGTGAGATGGGCTTTGTAATCCTGGCATTTTTTACATTCTGTAATTTTGTATCACAGCGATGCATTTTCTGCAGTGCCAGTCATGCATTTCAATAAATAGAGAGTATGTTTTACATCTTGTAATTTTGTATTGATGGCGATGCAATTCTGCAATGCCATTCATGCATTTCATTAAATACAGTGTTTATATGGTGTGTACCTCTTTCAATATTCAAGGCTGATCTGCTATGAGATGGCCTTTGTAATCCTGAAGCAGTTTTAAATTTTCTGTAATTTCGTATTGATGGCCATGCAATTCTGCGATGCCAATCATGCGTTTCAATAATATAAAGAGTATTTTAACATGGTGTGTGTACATGTTGGTCTGTAATGCGAATATCTTCATGGCTAAAATCAACAGAGTAGATAATTGCATTCTATTTAAAATCACAGTGGAAGTTATTCCAATCCTCTATATTATAATATCTTACCCAAGATCATTTGTAATATTGTCCCAGCGATCAATCCTTGCAATTTGATAGAAGTGATTTGCAATTTGATATAAGTGATTCCTAGTACTCTTTTTTGTGAAAGAGTGCACATATAACATGAAATCAAGGGGAGGGAGATCACACATATTCAAGGCTCTATCACATATATGACAATTGTATCATCTTCGTTCTCTAGATTGTGGGCATTCCAACTGTCACAGAACTTTGATACATCAGAATTTTGGATACCCTTTCTTCATTTGCTATGTCAAGCTTTATGAACTTGTTTAAATGCAAACCCTTGCTTTCTATGGATGCTAACATAAGGGCTTAAGTAACATTAGCTCGATCTTGAAAGATGCCTAAATGCAATTCCTGTCGCCAGGGATTCAGATTCATACCCTACTCTTCAAACATGTTATTGAGAACCAAGGAGGAAAGTTTTTCAATTTGCACTTTGCCCAGTAGGTCTACTACGAGGTTGGAGATTTCCTCAACATATATGTCATAAAATTGCTCTTCTCCTTCCTTGAGGTCAGAGATGTACGTCTCATTGTCAGGCTGCACTTCCTTATATGTGCTTTCATCAGCAAGGGCTTCCAAATGATCTCTCAGAACTCCAATTGCTCCCTGTAGAAAATTTTCAACAAAGAAAGGGGTCTTCTTTCTCACTTCTGAAATGTCCTAATCCATATGCTTGGCATCACCAACTTCATTGATGGGGAAATTAGAGTTATTTCGCTCAACTTTTGTGTGCAAATCCGCCCTTGGAGCAGCAAATACATCATTCGTTTGTATTAGGGTAGAGGCACCCTTACAATCATCACCAGGGTTGGCACCAAAATGTATCCCTATAGGTCTGTCCTCAAAATAAATCTTCAAATATAATTTAGAGCTGCCAACAGTTCTCTTATATTCATCTTCTAGGGGACGAGGACTAAAATCTATCACATGAAGTTTGTCAAGAAATACCCCTGATCATATTGCTTGATGCAGAAGTTCGTACAGTCGCCATTTAATTCCCACATACTTCAGTCGAAAACGGTGTTCTAATTTTAAGGGGAGGTCAGTCAATCACAAAAAACCCTCTATTTCATTTTTACAACAAGGTAGATACAAGTAGAGGCGTTTCTTGCTATAAAGAGAGAGTTTATTGCAGAGGTTCACAGGTCATGGGTTTAACTCCTGCCAACTCTATTCATAACAATAATAAAGTTAATTGTAAGATCAATAAGAACAAATAAGCACATAGTGGCGAATTCAACTCTAAGCACAGATGACTCGATCCCTACCAGTAGCAAAATGGATCACTGGTGGAGACTTCAATTTGGTCGATTGGAAAATTCAATTTGAATGTCAATAACTTTGTAGAGTAATCTAAAGACAGTTTTGGAAATATTTTAGGTATCTGCCAAGGTGGGGCATTTACAACAGAGAAATTATTATCTAGGAAAAAATTGTAAGCAAAATCCAAACATTTAAGGCCCTCAACCTCAACACACCGTGATATGAGCTTTAAGTTATCCTCATTTTCTTGTAGCTAGAAACCGTGATTTCTCAACGGAAGAATCTTCTGTACTAAATGAAACATTCTCTTACGGACCCAAACCCACCCATCCCATGCTCTTTGTAGAACATTATTGATCAGGTTTCATTTCCATGGGCTTGGCACTTCGAAGTAGCCATGAAGCACCTTAATTTAGGGGTTGAACTTAAAGCATGGAACTGATGGTCAACATGTACATATTGACTAAGAAGCCTGGCCAATATTCTCCTTCAGGCATGCCAAAATTTTAGTTACCGGACTGTGGCCTACAGTAAGGCGGCGGAAGTCTACCCCAACTAGCACAGGTTCGATTCTCGGTGCATTCCTAACTTGGCTCTACAGGTATAGTGAGCATATGCCATGAAGTTAACATATCCATACCTGATAGGAAGTGGTTCTACCTGATAGGAGCTCTGCCCTTTATATCCATATAAAGGAATTTAAGATATCCATAAAAAAATGAAGTTAGCATCCAAAAGGCATGCAGTTTTTGGGTATGAGATTTTCAGTCATTCCAAACATTTTAAAAAAACGAAGAAAATAAACGAAAATGAAGGAAGAGACGAGAATTTCCTGAGACCAAAAGGCAAGTTGCCATTGTATAGAGAGAAGCCATGCGTGCCATTGTAGACATGGGCTGCCTTCAAAATTGAATTCTCGAAGCAAAAAGAGACCCAATGGTTTATAATTGTGGAGGCCCAACGAGATTTCAGTGAATTTTACCCAAAAAAAGAAAACGTTGCTGAATCACGAATTCTCAGTGAATCTAACCCCAAAGAAAACGCAGAGCTCTCAGCAAGAACCCCTAACAATCTGGAACATGAAGACCCGGTTGTTGTTGTTGCTCTGGCTCTGTGGAAGGGCATCGGGTTGAGGGCGGGACTTGGGACGCGGGCACAGAGAGACATGTTGCAGTGGTGCGGCTAGGAGTCAGAGACGTGTTGCAGTGGTGCGGCTAGGAGTCAGGCAGAGCCGCGAGTCTAGAGGCGTCAGGGCACAGAAAAATGAAAAGGAAAATAACAGCCGGTAACAAGGTCAAATGGTAGATTTTAATTGGTTGGAGGAGGTGCCACATGTCCAAATTTTACTGGCTGAAAGGGCGATAAGAAAGGCTTCTCATTCGCTGGGGTGAACAGTGTTTACTCACCCAAAGACAGCAAAGAGAACGCCTCCGGCGTAATTATTTAGACAGTGCTTGGCCCAATACAAGGCCATCCTCCCCATTTGATTTTGAGATGTTCTCTAGTACAAGATGAGATAGAGGCTACTGATAACTACCCAATCCGTTTCATTTTTATTAATTGACTACTTTTAAATGTGTAAACATATATTGTGTCAAATAGAACCCAAGCCAAATACAGAGACAATACAATTGGATACATTCTGGGGGGTTTGCCAAGGGCTGCTGTAAAACAGAAGCGAGTTTTCCCAGGTCAAATTGGGGACATGGACTGCAATGCCTAGTAACTATATCTAGCATAAATCTTTGAGAAAAGTAGTGGTGTATACTACAAGTGAACACAGAGATGGAACAAACTCAGTCAAGTTGTGAAATACCTTATTCCCATTAATCCTTGAACTTGTGGGGACAAAAAAAGCTACGAAGTAGAAGGAAGATAATGGGCACCGTGACACTATAGAAGCAGAAGCATTGAGGGAACAAAGACCATAAACCCCCTTCTGATCCTGCCATCGGGAGGTATCGGGATTGAGTCACAATCGTGAATGCGCATGAACTGTGAAGAGAGGAAGAGATGGATTAAGTTTTTAATTGTTTTTGAGTGTGAGGAGGGAAGAGATGGTTTACCTCTTTTTGGGCGCCTACGAAACTGTGTCATCGATCAGCCGAACTGAAACATCCATTCGTTCGTTCATCCCACTGCGATGAAAAGCTCTTCTTCTATTCTATCGTCCCGCTGAATTTCAATAAAACCCATGATATAGTTTACCTCTTTTTGGGCGCCTATGAATCTATATCATCGATCGGCAGAACTAAACCTCTATTCGTTCGTTCTTCCCACTGCATGAAATTCTCTTCTTCTATTCTATTGTCCCGCTCAAATTCAATAAACCTCCTAATATAAGTGAGCATAAAAGGGTTTGGATAGGAATAATCCTCAAATTATATTGATGATATTATTTCATCTGCGAATGTGTATCCCCTGAAGATGCCATTTACACGAGGATAGCAAGCAACCAGAAACCAGCAAGCTGATTGCATGCCTAGCAGGTAATGTGCAGTAGTGCGGCAGACAAAAAAACATAGGAATTGAAGACAACAGATTCTAATAGCATCCGACCTTGGCTCTCGAGCTCCCTCCCAATAAAATGGAGCGAGAAGAAAATTCCTGGTTATGCAGCCGGGCGATTTGAATGAGTTGTCATCTGATGTCATGCAATGTAGCCATGTATGACATTTGGGTGTTAGATGAAATAAATGGGCATGAGACTATGATATAATTCTATGCATCAGAAACAAAATACTAAGCAGTAATTCTCCAACCTGACAGTCTCCGCAGCTCCTGCCTCCTAATTAGGCACCAGCTGCCAAACATAGGAATTTCAGCCATTAAAAATCTACATTAGGTCACATATATATAATTCTTTGGGGTTGAGAGTTGTGGCAGTTCCTCGTCTGCAACATCTAAGGCATAATTGCCATCATTTATTGCCGTAAATGTACTTTCAGATCTGTTTGGTTGAAAACCCAATTTACAGACCTAGTTATCTCAGTCCTTCCAGCGTCTGTGACCTCAAGGATAAACATTTATTTAATCAATAATTAACGAAAATTTAGGCTCGGTGTGTCACTGCTTAGCTCTGTTTGGCTCATCTATTCTAATTGAAGGAAATAATTACTCTATGCCGTCTGTTATTGTCTATCTATGAAATTATCTGTAGACACTGAACATAACTTCAACCTTGAAATGATAGCATAACAGCAAGTATTGATGACGGAAAGGAAGGTTATTACGTACCAGGGCTGAAATGAAGATAAAACTGAGCTATTCGACGCCCGTGGAATTGGATTGAATTCTTCGAAGCTTGGCCGGCTGAAACTAGGGCTCAGGTTCCAAAATGCTTGACATTTCAGCGTCGTCACTGCTTCGACCGAGATAAATTTGGAGAGATCCGCCTAAAACCGCCCTTTCTTTGTGTGAGAAGAATAAATGAAATGGGAGTTTGATAAAATAATGAAATTAAATATTTTATGAAGAGAAAGCGAAGAGGGAGGCACAACCAAGGCTTTCGAAGGAATGTACCAATATTCTTTAGAATATCCATAATTTTATTTAGTTATTATTTAGTAGTAGGGAAAATATGAGAAAGTTTATGGGAATTAACTTTTAAGGATTATTTTATTGGTGTTAGTGGTCATTTCTTTTTTGAATATAATTTTTCCATTATTTGTAGACTTTAATAATAGAATGTATCTTGTTGTTATGGGTTGGGTTTCTATGAAATATATTATATAGTGTTTCATTATGATAGATCATCGAACGTTCGTGTCATGTGGGCATTACATCGACGACATGAATGATTGGCTCATATGGTATTGTTGTGTAGTCATTCATCGACGAAAGCTACTTCCCCAGTGAGTTAGAAGTGAAAAGTGATAGTTGCAAAGGTAGGCATAATGGCATCGGAGTAATATTGTTTCCATAGTGAAGAGAGCCAAAAATAGGTTTATGAACACCATCAATATCTAGTGGAGGTGTTGTGATGAAAAGAATAATGAATACAAAATTTGTGTCAACATGATTTGGATTATCAAGATGTTGAACCATCCATTGTAAAGATGGTTTTCAGTGCTAGTGATCTAGTCTCATAAAAGACCCCATAAATTTGTGCATTGGGATACCCCCAGGATTAAATAAGTAATCTAAAGTGATAGGATTCATTGTTAAGGTCATAGTGGCAACAACCCTGAGTTGACCCAAACTGACACCTTGTGAGCCTTGCACAATTGGGGTGCCAATTTGAGCTTCAATACGAGACACAATTGCACAAGTAACAACATCTCACGTTTAGGGCACTTTGCCACAAATATTTATGCATGTTTTTTCCATTGGAGGGTACCTTTCACATTTCCCAAGGCACAAATCACATATTTGGAGGAATTTTGGATAAATTGTCACATCACTAGCTTCATGCATGAAGAGGAGCTCCCATCCTTTAACATGATTTTGGAGGATTTCATGGCATAGTCAAGGGTCAATGTATAAAAGAAGAATGACACAATCAAGAATGTGAAAATTGGCATTCGTATCATGTGGTGTAAAGGAGAATGGCATAGGTGAAGAGTACTCCATTTAGAAACATCTAAAAAGATTGTTTATGTCCTCTTTCCAAAGAAGATGAGATATCTTGTGACAAAAGACCTAAATTTCCAACAGAGGAAGACTAGGGTAAGGGTTTACTTTTTCTTTCACGTGTTGAGAGACATTCATGTATTTTAAGGTGTGTTTTGTTGTTTGAGTTCACGTATTTGGAAGCACGATTGCACAAGTGGAAACATATCAGATTTGGGGCATTTGGCTATGAATTTTTATGTTTTTTTTTCTATTAAGGGTATCTTTCATATTCCCCAAGGCACAAATAAAATATTTGGAGGTATCTTGGATGACTTGTCACATTCCACTAGCTTCACGCATGAATAGGAACTCTCTTCATGAAGGAACTAGCTTCTTGTACAATTCTCCCATAAATTAGCTTTATTTCATAATACAAAGAAGCACATATGATAGACCTTCAAAATTCGTGTATTTTCCTCGAAAAGCGAGACACTTTGAAACAAAATTAGAGTTTGCATGTCATTCATTCAATATTTTGAACAACATGCAACTAATTATGGTAGGTATTGGAGTATTCCGTTTGAAATATGTGTTTATATTTAGTTTCATTTTCTTAAGAGATGGTATCAAGTAAAAATCATTTGGCCGTTGGTTTGACTTTCGCTAACATAGGCCCTTCATATTTGTGCCCCTTGCTATATTTTCCCTTTCTCTCTTTATTCAATTATTTTTGAATGTTTTCCAACCTCATGTATAAAGTTTATCCTTATAAATTGAGTCACCTATACACCAATTTTAGTCATCCTTATCTAACAATATTGATCATTTGGAGGATGGGGATGGTGTGGTTCTAGGACTTACCTCTCAATTGAACATTTCTTTATCTATTTACTTGGGTTCCAACACACCTCCTTCCTAAATTCCATGCACCTTAATTCTTTAGGGCTTACAGCCTAATGTTATAATTACAAAAATGGATGAATGACAATACAATGTTAAGGAAAGTTCTCTTGCATGCCTTAAAGTGCCTTGGATTCATATGAAGACTCTTAGCTAATTTTGTTTTTGCTTCTAAGCTCAATTCATTTCTGAGTGCAACTCCTTTTCTCACCATTCATTAGCTAGCATTCCTTCTTATTGTTCTTCTTTTGTGGACAGTTTGTGGCATAGTGTCCATGCTCATGACAGTTGAAACATTTACCTTTGATAATTCTCGCTTCTTGCCTGCCTTGCGGGTCTCAGATTTGGAATGGGACGCCTTCCCTTTTCCTTTCTTCGCCTTTCCAACGAAGGCACAATTCTCCTCATCATCAGTCTTTGATGAGGATCCATCTCTAGTGCTTCGCCGAATTTCTTCTTGTACCAAATTAGACCATAGCCACTCCCAGTTTGGAAGCTTCTCCCTCCCATTATCAGAGTCCATGTATCTATGCCATCTCTTGGAAAGTCATAGAAGAGCTAGGCTCACCAAATCATTTGAGGCAACATAGATCCCAACACTTCCAAGCTCATCTCAGCATTGAGTGAACTTGGTCAAGTATTTTTGGATCATGTCGCCCTTCTCCTTTTTGATCTTCCTGAGCTTGTCTTTCAGTGACAGCTTCTTGTGGTCACTGCTATTCTGATACAGATCTGTCAAGGCCTTCCACATTGCATATGGATTCTCCTTCTCATGGAGGCTCGAGACACTATTGTCTCGAACTCCCTCTAACAGGATCTTTCTCACCTTTGCAACATTCTTCTTCCATGCTTCATGAAGTTGGGCATCTGTTGCTGTGGACTGGGGAATATCAGTATCAATGAATTCCTTCAATTTGTTGTCCTCAAGCACTGCCTCCATCAAGTCCTTCCATGCATCCATTCTTTTAGATTTTAAACCCCATCTTGGGTCCAAAACCCCTTCGCTTGGGTTCTTTGCGGACAAATCCTTTTGTGACCAAACTCACACAAACCCATCTCACTAGGCTTGTGGAGTACCTCCCAAGCTACATACCTACATGATACTTTGTTTTTCCTTTGAGTGTTGGTGAGGTTTCTTTGTATTTTTAGCATCATAGTTTAAAGTCTTTTGACCTAATTGTTTAACATGAAAGCTTTATGCTTATTGGCAATATATTTGAAATACTTGCATGATCAAGAAACTGTTATGGTTAATTAAATTACTAATTAGGTACTACAGAAAGAGGATGATGTTGAGAGGGCTTGCCTGGGTGACTCTGGGAGCAACCCGGAGGTGGCCAGAGTCCAGACAAAGCCCTTCTAAGTTACAAATTTGAAGAGAAAAAATTGGTGATGTATATGTGGTTGCTCAACCTGGGCTGTATGGAAAATCTTGGTAGAGAGTGTTTACCTTTCTGTGTCTTCACGAAAGTAGGTTGTCTAGTTTGGTCACAGAATAAGATCACTACATGTAGGTGATGGTTCTGTAGCAAGTTCTCAGCCTTGTCTTCAGATTGGCTAACATAGAGGATCAGGTTTGAATACGGGATATAATTTGATGAATTTGGAGATTTAGAGTTAAAGAACAAATTGTGGTGATGTTTGGATGGGTGCTAATTTGTAGGGTTTTCCATTTTTATCATTTTCTTTGTTGTGCTTTCTACCATGCTACCTAGTCGCTTTCTTGTTTCCCTAGCATTTTAACTTTTTCGATGTCTATCTCTCTATTGTTTCTTGCCCCATTAGAAATGTCATCCTTATTTGGTAGGTGTTTTCTTCAATATAGTGTGAATATTTTTCCATCACACAACTTCTGTGGGGTTTGTCTACGCAAATAGCTTGTAAGGCCCATTCATCGGGGTATTTGATGAAATGAAATGATTATCGATGATCACCAACTAATGGTACCTGTAGAGATTTACTCTAACAATATTTCTACAGTTTTCCTGTACCAACAATTATACAACATTTTAACCTCATGAACTAGTCTCCTCTATTCTCTTAGCTAATTCTATAAGCACTTACTGATGTTGTCAAAGCTTTTACTCTCTAGTCCCATTGAGCTATTTCAGTTATTTATGGAAATTGATCCATTTTCATTTCATTTCTTCATTTTTTTCCGACTGTTATGTGTTACCTTTGGCCAGTGCCTTCTTTCTTACCTATGATTTTTCTTCTTAAGCATTCCAGCCAACCAGAGCAACAAGGGCAGCAGGAGCCACGCAGTCCAGCTAGAGCCCAGCAAGGGCAGCACAGAGGCAGCAGGAGCCACGCAGGGCTGATGCAGGCCTAGTCAGGGCATCGCAGGGGAAGTGTAAGCCCTTTAGGTGTGACGCAGGCCCTTACTGAGGAGTGCAGAGGCCGACACAAGCCATTTAG
This sequence comes from Pinus albicaulis, assembly GCA_034641835.2. NCBI lineage: Eukaryota > Viridiplantae > Streptophyta > Pinopsida > Pinales > Pinaceae > Pinus > Pinus albicaulis. The sequence goes on along the minus strand of JAXQQM020080754.1, from coordinate 38,008 downwards.
GCTGATGTAGAGGGATTTAGAGCAGCATATTACTGTCATTTTTATTTCTCTATTGGGTGAACCAGTTTTGGTGCCTAGGATTGTTGTACTTAGATTCTGCATAATAATGAAAACCCTCCAGAGCTAGCTACATCGGTTTTCCACATTGGATTTTTTCGGGGATAGTTGTCTAGAAAATCCGTGTGTCACTTTGTCTATGAGCATGTTATTCAGTATTTGATCTGTATGTGTAGGTTGCTAGGTGTATTTACTATTTACTTCGATAATTTATTGAATATTTCAGAAATTAACTTGTAACTTAATTCAAGTAGGATAAGTAAATCAAGATACTACAATAGGGTTTCTTAGATTAAGAAATTTTCACATTCCCTAGGTCTAGCCCCATTAGGTCACATAAGGAAACAATTTCCCAGGAATTTAGCTAGAGGAAAAATTATATCTCCTAGAGGCAACTGTGTTGTTGGGTGCCCTCACTCTCCTCAGAACTTGGGCCAATTCTGACGGTGGAATCTCTGGATACCTCAAGCCCTAGCTCTAGGATCAAGTTTTGTCTAGGTGTTCCCAAGGATAGAACCTAGTAGGATAAATTTGACCTATCAAAGTAAAAACTCTTGTCTGATCCTTTCCCATCACCTTGTCCAAGATATGAACATCATTGGTTGCTAAATTCCATCCCCGAACCTGACCTGAGTCCACTTGGCCTCGTGTGGTCCCATTTGGTGTCAAAGCCCTTTCATCAAGGGCCATTTGGAAATCCAAGTTCCCAAAGGATTTTAGGGATTGAGAACTTCCTTCATAAGTCTTATTCTTCTCCCTCAACCCTTCAATCCCCCTCCTCTCTCCCTAGAATATAATTCCCTTGCTTAAAAGGAAAGCAAGTCCCACTCTTTATTTTATCTTAGGGAAAGGGTTTTGAGGGTCACTTCCCACCTATTCATTGACCTATACTCTACAAGTGACTTCCTAAACTACCGGGACTCCACCCATCGGTGAAAGTCCGTGAAGAGCAAGGAGCCTTAGTTGTGGTGACAATGGGCTAAGCCTCCATCATTTCCCTTGTCCTAGCAGTTTCCCTATTAGGAACCCCTTTTAGACCCACTACTAGTTTGAGTGGTAACAAGTTGTTCACAATTCCATTTGTGAACAACTCTTTGGTATGCCCACTTTTGCCATACTACAGCTCCAAGATGAGAAGTCTAGGGCTATGGAGGCTACTCTTCTTCTCACTAAATCAATCCTCTACAATATAGTGAACTAGGGCTAGTTGGTTGGCCCATTTGACTGTTACTTTAGTCCTTCAAAGTCTGCACATCCTTAGGCCCTATACACCTGCCCTTCTACCAATTTTGTTGTCCTTCACCAAAACAAGATTCAGGGCTCTTATTTGACAGTAACCTAACAACCCTCCAATTGTACTTGGCCTACCATCAATCTGCCCAACCACGTCAATTCTTTTTACTGATCTAGGGCCCACAATATTGTCTTCATCTAGGGCTCTTCAAATCTGCACCTAACAATGGTTTGAGTCCTCTCAAGATCATTGTTCTTGTGTATCAACAATTTGATCTTTGTTGTCCAATTTATGAACAAATATGAACTACTCCTCTGATCATACTTCTAACAATCTGTAGATGACTGAACTAGGGTCACAGATCAGCCACTAACAGTCCATTTACTAATTTTTTATAGGTTTCTTCAGATCTTTGTCTAAAACTCTATGGAAATTCCACCAAAATCAACTCCTCTGCATGTCAATCCATTCTTCATATGGCACATTTCTTCTGCATGCTCAATCTTCTGCTTAGGTTCCACCCTCCTTTGGATATGTTGTCTCCATACATACTGAATCTGCAAACCATCTTCCAGATCTACAGTCTTTATTGCAGAAATAAACCTCGCTCTAAGGGTCATAACCCATCTTCTTCTACGCAAATTTGTCACAGTCTTAAGGTCATACCTTATGAACTAAACATGCTAGGAAACAGTCCCAGTTAGGGCATTATACTTATGTACTTCTAATTGTTGTAGAACAAACCCTATCCACACATAGAAAAAACATGACTCTTGCCTCCATAAGAGACTCGACCTAGCTCATATGGATCCATAGATTCTGGGCAATTCTTTGACTGAATCTTGACATGAACTTCAGATCTCAATGTCGACCGTCAAACTAGGGTAACTCAGTCAATATTACGCCTGCTTCGACTTCTGTACTTATGGCTCTAAATTACAGTGCAAGCCCTCCATTTATGTTGGTCTTTATCACAGACCTTGCGGCCTACTAACCACCACAGGCAAGATGGTATCAACCCTCTCTTCTATTTCATGTAGAAAATCTAACCAACGGTATTCAATTTGATCTTGTAATCATGTACTAAAACAAGATACTGAATCCTTCCTACAATTTGTGGAAACAAAACACAATTGCACAATCACATATAAGTAAGAGAAACAATCACACAACATAAGATGTATCTGGGGAAGCAACTGCTCAAAACCCTCTATCTCTATTTTGTATTAAGTCAAGGAATCATGAAACAATACAATGCTTAATCTCTCTTGAGATTCTCCAGCACTCTGCCAATTGTCTCCTGTTGATCTAGGAAAAATCAGTCTAGTACTTAGCCAATTCTAAACCTTCCTTCAGCCTGCCTTGCTCACACAATTCCTGTGGAATTATCTCCATATTAATTAGGAAAATCAACCTTCCTTGATTGCGCAATCCATCATGGCACATGGGAAATTTTCTATAAATACAACTGATAGTTATATTCCTCTGAACTGTGTTACAGTAAGGATCAATGGTCTTTTTATTATTTAAAATAAGATAAAACCCTAAACAACCAAAACCCTAACCTGAGGAGATGTAACACCAAGAGTTTATGGGCCCCATTGGGGTCAGTTGGGAAACCAACTTCCCGGGGTCGTAACTTGGTCATATGATCTTCGTTTGACATACATGATACCTCGTTAGAAAGATCTCTCCGAGGACTACAACTACTAATACAATTTCTATGAAATCACCAAACCTTTCATGCCCAAAAAAACATAATTTGGGGCCTCAAAATGGATTTGAAAGTTCAAGACCCGAAAAAATGACAAAAATAGTAAATTGTGCTATAATTAAGGAAACTGAAAAACTGAAAGAGACAATGGCAAGGGCCCAAGTGGAATAGGCGAGTGGCCACCAATATCCACCTCGATCACCTTAAATCGAATTTCTTAAGCTAACTCAATCATCATGATGTAGTTAATTGACACAAGTTGTTATGAGATGAAATTACAATTTATTGTCCAATTTATTTAAGGGAAAAATAAATTAGACACCTCAAATTCCTCACTCCTGGTACATCAAAATTCCTCACCAGTGTGGGTGCATTTTTTTTGGTCCTTTATAGTCGCCAATTTCACTGTTTCTTGTTGCAAATTTCAACACTCCCTCTCAACAAGAAAGGAATTCAATCTATCACCATCTGATACCTTTGGAATGTGTTGCATGCTACACTTATCTAGTGTTGTTTGCACCTGCAAATCCTAAAACTGAATAGCCTCTGAAAAACTGAATCAGTATAATGCATTTGTCATCAGAGCTTCTGACTGCTGCTAGCTACTACACCTGTCTAGTACTGGATTCTCTGCATTGCTGCTGACATCTGCATCTGTGCCCTTTGAACTGTTGCTAACTCTATTTGTGCTCCAGTATTTGACATTTGTCACTCTGATTTTTGTCTTGCTGACATTTGAATACATCAATCTAACTGATCCTTCCTACTACTGTACTGTGGGCTCCTCATAGCTAGGTTTGATCCATGAGACACGCCATCTCAATGGACCTTGCTCAAATTTATTATCTTGGGATTATGTCTACACATAACCCCACCTTACACCTCGAGGTATGGTTGCTCCCTCTTCCCATCTGGCTCGAAATTTCCCCCTCATGGAGGTCTCTGCTTGAGTATTGGACGTTTCCACTCGGTCTCCTCTCTGCTTCTCCAATTGTGGCAGCTACTCCACAACCTTCTGAGACTGCTTCTCATGAGGATGCATGTTGAGAGGTAATTTATGCTCCCTCTAAACCACCAAGTCTCTAACTTATGCCTTTCTACCCAAATCTTTGCATGCATTTGGTACCTCAAGTGCATATAGGTTCTTGACTCGTGCACAGTGTAATTGTCTCGAAGTTACAAATTTTTTCTAAAAAAGAATTGATTTTAAATCGATGATATCTCCCTCATCCGAGCTTCGATTTGACCGTTTTTTTTCCATTTGGGTAGATTTTTGCAAGGAATCCAAATATTCTATTTGTTTTTGAAAATTTTGAACCAAATCTTCAAATATTCTCTACAAAATCACCGCCCAAAAAATTCTTGCTCTGATACCGTGTAGAAAATCTAACCAACGAGATTCAATTTGATCTTGTAATATACTAAAACAAGATATTGAATCCTTCCTACAATTTACGGAAACAAAACACGATCGCACAATCACATATAAGTAAGAGAAATAAATTATCAATTGCACAACAACATGATGTATTTGGGGAAAGCAACTAGTCAAAACCCCTCTATCTCTATTGTGTATTAAGTCAAGGAATCATGAAATAATACAATGCTTAATCTCTCATGAGATTCTCCAGCACTCTGTTAATTGTCTTCCGTTGATCTAGGAAAAATCAGTCTCGTACTTAACCAATTCTCATCCTTACTTTAGCTTGCCTTGCTCATGCAATTCCTAGGGAATTAACTCCTTATTAATTAGGAAAATCAGTCTTCCTTGATTGCACAATCCATCATGGCATCCTAATGACTTTATAATTGCACATGGGAAATTTTCTCTGAATACAACTGATAGTTATGTTCCCTTTAACCTCTGTCTCAATTGGGTATTCCTCGAAACTGACATGCATGCAACTATTAATAGCGAATTATCAGTTATCTAATTGATCACTTATTGTGAATTAAATCTAATTTAATTCACTGGACCTCTCACTAGCTCATCACTAAGTTAGAACTAGTTAAACTGATTTTAACTCATTTAATTGAGTTAATTACACTTGCACCCCACTAATGCATCAACTTCAACTGGACCCCAAAAAATTAGAATCCCTCTAGATGCCTCATATTAGACCCTCAACTCGAATTTCTTGAGCTAACTCGGTCATCATGACTTAATTAACTGACACAAGTTTTTATGAGATGAAATTACAATTTATTGTCCAATTTATTTAAGGGAAAAATAAATTAGATGCCCCACATTCCTCACTCCTGGTGCATCAAAATTCCTCACCAGTGTGGGTGCATTTTCTTTTTGTCCTTTATGGTTTCCATTCTCAATGTTTCTTGTTGCAAATTTCAACATTTCAGAATTTGATGCGGCATTCACACAAAGACACCATTGAAATCACATGCCCATATTCTCATGAGAAACCTCTCTTAAGCTCAATTTGCCAGAAGAGAACCAACAATATGCCATCCTACTTCCTAGCGCAAATTGCCCATTAAGGTATGCAACATTCTTCTGAACCCTCACATGATGATCTTGCTCTTGGAGGATGATCATGACCTCCCTTTAGCAACCCTTACTCGCCCCTCGTACTCGACCTACTTTAGGACTACATCTGTCTTCACCCCCTTGATGTGCCAGATAGTGGGAATACATGTCAAGCATGCTAAGATGTGCCAAGTGATAAGGCATGCCAAGATGTGCAAGCTAAGGGTGTGTCAATGTGTGTCAGGGACTGTCAAGACAACAAAAGGGAGAAAAAAGTTAAACTACAAGGAAATGAACACATAAGAGGGTTAATAAGTCATCAATTTACCTTTTCCAAGAGGGGCATGCTAGACACACCAAAACTAGGTGGTAGTAGGTGCCAAGTGCAAAGTCTTAGTGCATTCTAAGTGCCAAGTATTCCTTTGTTTCTTCTCATCTACTTTCCAACAATTGATCATCACAAATAAATTTAATTTTAAACCATGCGAAATCATACCAAGGCATCTCAACGTATTCCATACATGCTAAGACTTTCCAAGTGCCAACATGTGTCAAGCGCCAATATGTGTCAGGGACTAGTGTTATGCATGTTATGAAGTGGAAGGGAATGTTGAAGAGTGTTAATTAAGGTGTGCTAGAGAGTGATAATGCATGTTTATGAGTGTTAAGGAGTACTAGGAAAAAAACATTAAGGGAGCACTAGGTAAAAATTCATGGAAGTTAATGAATATGAGGAACGTGTACTGGCAAAGACTAATGTTAATGGTCAGTGTTAGTTGCCATGCCAAGGAGGGAGAGACAAGGTATGCTAAGCATTGGTAAGGCATGCTAGGGAATATCAAAGCATGTTAAGAATTCCCAAAGTGTGCTTGGGAGTTCCAGGGTGTGCTAATTATATCACGTGCCAATTAATAGTGCCAAGATATGCCAATACATGCTAGGTGCTAAGGATGTGGCACAGGGTGCTAGGGTATGTCAATATGTGTCAAGGCAACAAAAGGAAGAACCAATAAGAGGGTTAATAAGTCAGGACTTTATCTTTTTGAAAATGGTCATGCTAGGCACACTAATAATAGATCCCAATACATGCCAAGTGGCATTGTGTGCCAAGTGCTAATGTATGTCAATGCATTCAACGAAGGTGTTCCAGAGCATGATAGGGACTATATGCAGCATGCCAACACATGCTAGGAGAGTTCCATGTTGTGCTAGCACATGCCACCATGTGCTTGGGTGTCAATGTCATCACAAGATGTTCTAGGTACACATATGTTCCAAGACATGTGGGGTGCTAGGAAATGTTAGTGTGTGCCAAAGCATTAATTTAAGGTGTGCCCAGATTATTGAGGATTGTTAGGTCTTTCTCATTAATAGAATTGTCAGAGCTCGATTATGTATTAAATAATATATTTCCTACACACAATAGTGGAACTTTATCTAAATGGAATTTTCTAGATAATAAACTTAATAGATATGAATCATGTGTTGACTCGTAGGAAATCTCTATTCGACTAGTCATTACTTGAGGGAAATGATACACGCTTATTACTTCTTAAAAAATTGACTGACCCTAACCACTATGGCCTTGGACATATTATAAAAAATTCTCCACAATAATGGTATTAAATCATTATCTTTTGACAAAAAATATATTAATAGGCAAATAGCATCATCAAAAACTCATTGGAATGATCAATGATGACAGACATTTTTTGATCATCACCAAAAGTAACAAAAAGAGCATTGGTGAGGGTCATTAAAAGTTCGTCACTAGAAGTGTCACCAAAGAGAGAATTAGTGATGGGCCTTTAACGACCCTCACCAAAATTGAAATGTCTTTCTCAACAATGTGCTTTTTTCTTGTAGTGTCTCTCCATCATCACTCCATCATTCTTACCAGGTTATTGATCTTATTATCAGATGTAGAAACCCTGAGGTTCTTCCTTATGTGTGACCCTCTTGGGTTCTCATTCTGCTTTTGTAATCAGCAGTGGCCTCTGTAATTCTTTGCTCCCCTGCATGTCTTCCAATGCTGAGGTTCCTATTTCTCTTCAATTTGATAAGCCATATATGGATCAAAGCCATCCAGCCATCTGGAAATTTCACTAGGACTAAACCCTGTGGGGGTTTCATGTGCGGAGTAAGTGAATTATATATATTTTTGAACCTAGTGCAGTAATCTTAAACACTTTCTCCTGCATTCCTTTTTAGGTTCTCATACTCTGACAGGATTTGAAGAGGATTTTTCTTTATTTCCCACTTATTTATGAATGCTTGATGAAGAGAAAGGAGGTCATGGATGTTATTAGGGGCTAAGTTTTTGAACCATTTCTTAGCTTCTCCTCCTAAATTTTGGGCAAACATTCTCATTTTGATGGTCTCATCTTCTATTTCTTGGTAATCGAAAGCATCATTCATATTATCTACATGTTGTTGAGCAGTTGTAGGATGAGTTCCATTGAAGTGTGGGATCTTAGATTGGTAGTCCTGTGGTATAGTCAATAGGGGTTGTGGTAACACCAGTGGGGCATACCAAGCTACCATGATTTGTGGTTGGGGAAACAAAGGAGGGTTAACAAGTGGAGGATTGAAAAAAGGAGGTAAAGGGTTAAATGGAGGAGGGTGAACAATGGGTATATGAATGGGGGTTTAGGTTAGTACAACAGGATTATGTTGTAAGGTGGATGGGTCTAAAACTATCTAGGTTATCCAACTCTGAGATATAGTCCTAGACAGGCTTTGTTCTAGGGGTGAGTCAGAGAGGATATTCTGCAAGTCTTTAAGGTTTTCAGGTAGGGAACTTGCTTTGTGAATTGGTCTGCTAACAGTTGAATTTTTAGATCTAGGAGATTTCCTTAGGATGTTCTCTGGATTGTCAACTATTGCAAGAGGGTTTGGGTCAGGATGGGATCTGGTACAGATTCTTCTAGAAGCCAGAATTTAGACCCAAAATTCAGAGAGATTGAGATTTTTATAACAGTTTGAAAAACAAACCATTCTGTAAAATAAATACTTAATCCACAAAGTATTCTTGACTGGGTTCTATTTTAGGTTTGATGATATCCATATTTCTCAATAATTTTCCCAGTGGAGTTTGTAGAAAACCAGTGGAGTCACCAGGTGGAGGATTTTAACTGTTTTTGGGCTGGATGTTGTCCACCATCAGTAACCAGATACCAGTCTTGGCTAACACTTGATTCATCTAAGTTTGAAAAGGGGTTTTCTAAGTTATTGATGGAATATTAAGTTGTTCTAATAACTTAGTTCCCTAGTGTGGTCGCCACTATGTTGGCTCCCCATGATTTGAAAGATTGGCAAGAACAACTTTGAAGGGAACCACATCATACTGCTTTGGATTCCAAGGACCTAGCCTTCCTAGACTCAGAGAGGGCTCTCTCTATGTTCGTGATGAAAATGATTTATCTTTATGCTTATGTTTTCTGATTTTAGGCTAGTTATGAAGTTCTAGGACTGTTTGTTTTCTTTTGATTGGTTGATAGATTGTTTGATTAATTGATTGATTGTTTCAGTTAAATAGATAGGCTGTGAGAAGCATTAATTCATTGGCTATGGATTCATGAAAAGGATTTAATTGTTCATCAACTCTACAAGGTTTTTCATAGGGCAAGATAACTATATCAAGTGGATCTTTTAGATTAGATGAAATATGAAATGAAAGTAAGTTGTGAAATCAGTAAAAATGAAGGGCAATTAAGAATCCTTTAACTATACTTCAACAAGAAAAGCCTTTTAGGTAACTGTTTAAGAAAAACCAAAGGACAGGGAAAACCATAGACTTCTTTGGCCAGACTCTACTAGGTAAAACTTAAGACAAAAATCCAGCAATCTTAAAGAGTGGGACACCCCTTAATTCTCTATTTATTACTTTTAGACAAATAAAACATTCAAGATAACAATCAGTGAAACTAAAGAGCAGGACACCCCTGAATTCTTTAATCAAACTTCAAATAAGGTATTTAAAGCAACAATTTAAGAAATACCAAAGGACATGACAAATCATAAACTTCTTTGGCCATACTCTACTAAGTAAACTTCAAAGAGGGCCTCAAAAGTAACATTTCAAGAGAAACCAATGGACAGGGAAAACCATAAACTTCTTTGGATTACTTTACTGAATAAATTTCAAGGCAACAACCTAGGTGGAACTAAAGAGTAGGAAAACCCTGAATTCTCTAATCATAACTTGCAGAATAAAACATTAAGATGAAATAAGTAGACAGAATTAAGGTGCACAGACAAAATATCTTAATCTAAAATTTATGTTATTTTATCAGAGAAATGAAACAGAAGGGAAACATTGCAAAGAAGGATAACATCACCATTAACATAGCTCAAGAATCCTTTGAACGTGCTTGTATTACTGATGTCCAAAATAGTTACAATACTCCAATGTAATAATCTCTGCAACTCAGAGCCTGATCAAAATCCAGCCTAGCAATCAATCCTACAATCAAGCAAGCAACCAACCAACACTAAAAATGAACAAAACATGCATTATTTATCTGCAAAATGAGGAGGTTGCCCTAACCTAGGGTGAAAGATTTGTATTTATTACAGATTTAATGTAATCTTGACCTTTGAGACCATGCAAGGCCCAAATGCAATAATATATGTGACTGACTCACTATAATAATAACTTCTAACTTACTGTTGAGCTAACTTTAGGATATTTTTGAATTTTAAGACTTTTTCATTAACTTTTACAATAACTATTGAGTAGCTGGGAAATATCTCTGACTGTTTCAATAACTGTAACTAATTTTATTGAAGTGAAATGAGGCTTGTAGGTGGCAGATGTGGTCTGAAGGAGTAATTTATGAGTGCCTTAGTCATTCAGATCTGTGTTCTTTGTTAGTTTACCTTTGATTTTTCCTTTAAACCATGTTTAGTCTTTAAAACTGGATTTATCTTTTCCTTAACTCTGATCTGTCTCTGTTACACAACATTTTGTCACTGTCCCTGCAATCCCCATCTCGCCCATTGGAGGGTCATTTATGTGATCAATAAGCAGTAACATGCCTTGCAAAAACCATCATTGTGTCCCTTTACATGAGAGTAACATTCCTTCTGTTGAAAATTCCCTAATCAGAGACTCAAAAACCCTTGTTTTTGTCTTGGCACAGGTAATCAGTTATGCCCTCATGCCGAAGAGGAAGATTAACACTGGGCCCCGTGCCAAGCTGTTTATGGAATGTTTTTTAAAAATAGAGGTGGAGATTCCACTCCAACCACCTCAAGGATGATTCATTGGGAGTGGTTGAACCGATAAACCATGGACTACCTCCTTTAGTTTTATGGTTTCCACCTCTTATGGGAAGTCCCTAAAGGATAGGCCTCCCTCCCACCTTTGTAGGGATCCTAACCTCCTCCTTTTCCTCTATAAAAGAAGCTATCTCTCTTAGAACAAGCTAGTTGAACTTGGAGAATTAAACATATTATAGTTGAATTACTAGAGAAGATAGAATAAGAAGGAATTACGTTGAGGAAGCTTGAGTCCATGACTTCTGAGAAAGCTTGAGTCCATGCCTTCATCTCGTCCGAATTCCCTGACGAGCATCTGAGACGCGCTTCGGCTGAACCTCGCTGGAGGAGACCGTGATGTCAAAGCATTGGTTGGAACTCTTCTTTCTATTCATTTATATACATGACTACTGTTTGGTTCCACTTTTGTGTTACGACGTTTGTTTAATGCCACATGTTTATCCCTCTTTGACTAGCTAATAGTTATAAATGAAATGTTTTTATCTTGTATGTTGTTCTTGTTTCTTGTTCTATGTGCAAGTATCCAAGTGTAATGGCGAAAGGATTGTGACTTGCCGAGGCAAAAGCGAGAGGCCACCATTACTACAGCAACAACGACAACGTTGGATTCCAGGTAGGTCGATCTATAGTGTCCCTTGTTCATTCAATAATTAGGAAGAAACACTTTAGTGTGTCCCTTTATTTCTAGACCCACTCTAGGGCTAGAGGGATCGTCTCTGTCCGCAGAGAGGATTTACCTACATAACGGTCTCCAAAACTCTGCTTTCTCATTTTAATTCTTCTAATTTTCTTTTAACTCTTATCTATGTCTTTTAATAATGTTCATTTTCCTTTAACATTTGATTAACCTTTTAACCCCTTTTACTGTTCTTCTGACTGTGTTTCTTCATTTACTTTCATCTCTGTCCGCCACTGTATAATTCTCTTTTATTTATATTGCTCATTTGAAGAATCTCGTGCTACTTTTGGAGTGTTTGCATGACCAGCAATGGTCATGATCCATGGATGATTATGTTTTAATCTTGTGATCCCGATCCTTTTAATAAGCAAAAATTCTAGACCCTCACTGAGAGAGTTTGTTTTGAATGTTTTTGGGACTTTATAAATGCAATTGGTTTACTATGTTTTCTCATATATCGACCACCTGCACAATAAAACAAATTTGTTAATAAAAAACTTGTGTTTGTGGACAAAATCCATGGATGATTATGTTTTAATCTTGTGATCTTGATCCTTTTAATAAGAAAAAATTCTAGATCCTCACCGAGAGAGTTTGTTTTGAATGTTTTGGGACTTTATAAATGCAATTGGTTTACTATGTTTTCTCATATATCGGCCACCTACACAATAAAACAAATTTGTTAATCAAAAACCTGTGTTTGTGGACAAAATCCAAAAAATGGGGGCTTGTTGGTTTTCTGCATGTGGTTTATGAACTTTCGAGCCTTTTGGAGTGTTTGAAACGGCTTTGGTGGCGGATCGGGGCTTATTCGCAGAGATTCGAGGCTGTCGGCATGTTTGAAAGGGTCGATGGTGTTAGGTTTATGGCGGGAGGCGGTTTTAAGTTTATAGCGTGGGAGCGATGGGTAGTTTATTGCACGGGATGAGAGTGGTGAGGTGGTTTCAGGCGAAGGGATGCGATACCATAGGGGGGTGACACGTGGAGGGGAGGACAGGTGGTAATACCATCGATATCACATGGTCAAAGGTTTTTAACCCCTGCGCATTTGGATGTGTGACAACGATCGTGGACCGTTGGATCTGGCAGACACAATCCAATAGTGGTCGGGGGATTGAAGGAACAGCGGGTAGGTTTGGATAGTGGGGCCCGAGAGAATGCGTGGCGGGGGTTTATGATAAACGAAGTTTGGGTTAATATTTAAGCAGGAGTGCTTAATATAAAGTGAAGGGCCTGGGTTATATAATAAGTGGAGGCGCTTATTATTAAGGTGGGGACAAGTGTTATATGGCGTGGGGACAAAGGATTTGTAGCGAGGGTATGAATATAAAGGGGAGTCGGGTTTCTTAAAAAAAACAGAGTTTTATTTAAAAACAAAGGGTGGGTCCTCAAGCAATATTATTTTCAAAAACAATGTAAAAAGGGATTTTTACATTGTTTTGAAAGGAAAAAGGGAAATGAGTGAAAATGAGGGTTTAAATGGGGTTTTAGGTAATGAGAAAAGGTATAAATGAGGGATTTTAGGGTCAATCATGGGATTTCAGATCATGTGAGTGCTTGGAAGAGGAAAAATGAAAGATAGTGAATTAGGAAAAATAAAGATAATGAAGGCAGTGAAATTTCTGAAAATAGAAGATAGTCAAGGAATGTTATTTTCAGCTGACTGTAGAAAATCCATAGTCATCTAGTGATATTGTGAATATAGGAGACTAACATAAATTTATTCTCTGGCTTGGTAGACATGGTTTTAGGGACCTGTTGAAGCCTCGAAAATCGTTTCTTCAAACATCGGGGGATAACCACCCGGCTGGGACCTTAGGATAGCTCCTTTTCCGTTTGGTGTGGTGGCTCCAACTGGATTTATAGGACCAATTTCCTAGTAATTTAAATGGGTTGGTAATGGAATGATTGGACTGGGGAAAATGGGACTGAATGACTGAAATAAAACTATCTAATCTAATTTAAATACTGACGAAATAACTCTAAAACTAACCTGGGCATAAAATGTGAATACAACTTTAAATTGTTTCAATTAACCAATAACCATGAAAATGTATTATAGCTTAATTGAAATATGGAGTAACAAATAAAGATAACTCTGTTTAAGAAATTAAAAAGATTTATAATAACATATTTCATTCATCATAATATATCGCTTGCATATACTATAAAAGATAAATATTTCTAACACACTCAGAAATGATAAGTATAAAGAAATATTGTGAAACAAGTACACATAAACGATGGCAATTTTAAAAGAGAATATTACATAACAAAAGAAACTAACAGTGAATAGATAGAAATATCATATCCATCTCGATATTTTCCAATGCAATCCGATATCCAAATCCAGCAACTTCAATGTAAAATCAACTCCAAGATACAAAAATGCAATTCTTAAAGATAATTTTGCAGATAATCACCAGATGTGATCCTTTATAAAAATATAGGAGTCAATGGAGTATAGAAATGTAATCTCTAAGTCAAAATATTACAAATTCAGGACCCCTTTCTAAATGCATGAAAGGGGTTTAAATAGGTATTTAACAACAAAAATAACTAAAACTATTCCTACAATCTATCTTAAATTAAAAAATATCTGAAACAAAAATGCGAGCTTGATGAAAACCGATTCATTGATCATTTGTTGCAGTTGATGTGCGAAGGTGACAGATTTTGAGCATCTCCTTTACTTCTTCAGGATGACTAAGCTTTGAATGCAACTGTCCTGTGTATGTGGCATCAAAGAATTTGGGAATGATGCAATCAATGGCATTTGAGAGAATTTTAATTGTTGTTTTTTGACTATGTGGCTTAATGAGATATGTCCACATTGCATCCCATGATATTCCTTGTATTTGGCCAATTTGTTGATTTTTACTAATTATCTCTTGTTTCCATCTAAGATCAGTTTCTTTTACTTTGGGTAATTGGCTGAGACTACAATCTACAATTAAATTCATTGCATATAAGTTATCATTTACCATCTGTGTTACATTGTTCATTATTCCCTTAGCTCTAGATGTGGCCCTTTCTGCTTTGATCAAGCGATGTTCCCATTCTGCAAAAACAATTTCTTTATGTCTCTCCATAATTTTGGGAAGATCTGATTTTCTCCCTGATCCTGAGTCTTTCCATAAAAGAAAATCGAAGATCTTTTCTTCAGCTTCATCAAATTCAATCTTAAGAGTGACTCCTTCATCTATCAGGGAAAATGTTAGCTCAAATAGAGACTCTGCTTCTGCAATCTGTTGGAAATGTTGTCATTGATGGCAAAGGAGATGAAAAAAGAGGAGCACCTGAAACATCATTCAAGGGGCAGAAAGGCAGTAGAGACATCAGAGGAAACAGAGACAAAGAGAGATAGCAAAAGAAAGGCAAAGGAGACAGTTATGTTGGAACTTGTAATCAAAGAAAATAGCTGTAATACTCTGCGCAAAAGGTGGAGGTTGATTTTTATGTAATCATGATTAAATGAGGCTCGATTCTCTTAAGTTCCTGAGCTACTATAGTGTGGAGAAAGTCGAAATCCTAGTCTCTGCGTGGAAAGTGATACTAATATAAGCCTGTGTGAGTATTGTGAAATGGAAGTGTTATGGTATAATAGAGTATGAGCGCAGCTTGAATATGAAAGCGAGAACAGAATCGATGGAAAGGCATGGTGCATTGAAGAGTTATCATTCTCCACGTAACAGTTGTCTTCTCCACGTAACATTTGTCTAGGCCTGTAGATGAGCGTCACTGTAATTGTAGTATGCACCAAGAAACCGTGTTAGAGGAATCGCACATGAAAGGCGTAGTTCTTATATATATATAAGTGCGACGGAACCCTGAGGGAAAAGGAGAGGAACCACGAGCGCTGTGAACAGTGACAGCGGGTTTGTGAAACCAACCCCACCCATATCGCACTGCCTTTGTACGGTAAGCTGTATTTCCAATTCGAATGCAATCAATGCCATAGGCTGACACGTGGCCTTAAGCGGTTTTTAGATACCTCTCTCATCGCAAGTTAAAAGCTCATGCATCTAAGTCACGTGAGATTTGATTGAGGAAGTCGGATCCTCTGAAGCAGTGTGACGTGTTGTCCGCCGTTGGATGTGGAAGGGTTGTTAGTGCAAGGCCCAGTTCTAATTTATATTGATCAGGACTGTTCAAACTACGTTACGAGTTTAACCGAGGTATGTCCGATGTGGTTGATATTTGTTATAATGCTTCCAAAATTTAAGAAGGTCGTAATATATATATGGATATATTGTAGTGCACATATAATGGTTGTATATGCGAATTTGGCACAATATGAATTGTGTGAAAAGGTCGAAGGAAAGTTGCAATTTAAATGTTCTATGAACATTTAATTAGGGTCACATATACATGTAGATTGACTCTAAGTCGAGATTGAGAAGGGGGTTGACATGACATGAGGACTCCACATGTGGAGATTGATGGGTTATATGAAATATGGGGTTTAACCCTAGGCCAACGAAAAATAGAGCTCCCGCCTGCAAAAGAATTATAAGAGGGTGTATTGTATGGTTTTATAACCCTTGAGCTTTCACATTTTTAAGCCGGATAGGAGGTATGTGGTTTCTTAACTAAAAGAGGATTTTTATCTAATATCTCAATCTCAGATTGAGATATTAATATACACAGATGTAATTAATTTTTCAGTTAAAAGGAAGTAGAGTATGTTGAGGTTGCTAGATTGTAATGTTATAAGTGCTTGCGCATCGGTTTAAAGGCATTGAACCATTTGTTATAGTATTAAGAGCTTAAGTCGAAAGATACATGAGTTTTATAGTCTTAAGGTTAAGACTTACATAATTCTATATTTTCCAAAATGTGAGTTACATCGAATCAGATTTGAACTCTGGGGAATGTGGTTTTGATAACCATTAGATGTTAAAAGAAAAGCCTTCGCATACATTGATTTAATTTTCTAGCAGAAAATTAGAAGAAGCTGCAATTTTTATATAATGAGAGTTTGGGGGCTATTGGGGAACTAAAACTATAAAATAGGTATATATGCAGCAGATACACAACTACAGTGAACTTGGAGAATATGGACCTAACAGAGGTAAACAAAGATTGAAAAGCTGAAGAGATGTGCAGCAAAGGGATTCAAAAGTGCAGTGAACAGGTGGAATATGCAGAAGACAGTGAACAAAGTATGCAGGACAGTTGCATGACTGCTACAGAAAGGAAAAAACCAGCAAGCCAAGGACTGAGTGAAGTTTATATTTTGAAACTAAAAATGTAAATGTTTTAATTGTTTATATTGTTTGTGATGCAAAGGCAAGTGTCCAAAGGAAAAGAAAAAACCCACTGTAATATTGAAATTTGTACATATTGTTATAATTTTTTAAAGAGTTGGACTAAGGAATGAGAAGGCAGAAGCTAAAGAGTCATGGTTGTTCACTTCAAATTCCTTGTGGAATACAAATAGTCATGTGATGAACTCTATATATAATATCAACTTGATATGCGGTGTGAGAGAGAGAGGGAGAGTAAGGATAGAGAAAGCAGAGTATAGAAGATTGAGACAAAAAAGATAAGGAAGATAGGAGAAGAAAGAGATGCTACAGAACAGAGCTAATACCTGAGGTAAATCAACAAACATTTCTTTTGACAAATTGAGGAAGTTGGAGCTTCCCTATAAATTTGAAGCTTGATAGCTATCAGTTGTAGCTGACTGAGGTTGGAGCCTCCTGTAGGTTGGTGCCTGCAGAAAAATAGTGGTGAGAGGGAGTTGGAGCTTGCCTTTGCATCACAACAATAATAATATGTGGTTTTCTCCCTTTATGGGTTTCCACTTACATCTGCTGTCTCTATGTGTTGCTTATATGTTGATATGATCCACCCAATCTGTTTAATTGTTTGCTGCTCTCACAATAAGGTTGATGTCACATTAATTTAATACTGGCTGCAACATTTTAAAACTGTTCACATATTAAGCTGTACATAAGTTTGATGAAAATTTAAAAATAGAATGTATGTGTTAAACTGATTCACCCCTCCCCCCCCCTCTCAGTTTAACCAAAGATTCAACAATTGGTATCAGAGCAGGTTCCTTTTGTATCAGTTAACGACTGAAAGGAGATCCTAGGTTCCCAGGATGGCTAGTAAAGAAGGATGCTCAACCAATAAAGCCCCTTTTTTCACTGGTGCAAATTATGCCTTTTGGAAAATCAGAATGAGGACATACATAATGTCTCTAGGAATAGAAGTTTGGATTGCTGTGGAACTAGGATATGCCCCAAAGGCAACTGACTCAG
This sequence comes from Pinus albicaulis, assembly GCA_034641835.2. NCBI lineage: Eukaryota > Viridiplantae > Streptophyta > Pinopsida > Pinales > Pinaceae > Pinus > Pinus albicaulis. The sequence continues at coordinate 20,284 of JAXQQM020080754.1, read as the reverse complement.
AGAAAGAAACCAAACAAGATTCTGTAGCTAACACAAAAGCCATGAATGCCATCTTAAATGGATTGTGTGAGGCAGATTTTATCAAAGTAATGCACAAAGACACTGCCAAAGAGATGTGGGATACCCTAGAGAATATCCATGAGGGAGACAAGAAGGTAAATACTGCCAAACTTCAAGTCTATAGAGCCCAGTTTGAGAACTTAAAAATGAATGATGATGAAGACATTGCTAGCTTCTTTCTAAGGGTTGCAGAAATAGTAAATAACATGAAGGCTCTAGGTGAAACCATAAAAGAAGATGTAATTGTACAAAAGATTCTAAGATCTCTTCCACCCAGTTTTAACCCCAAGGTGTCTGCAATAGAAGAAACAACTGATTGGGAGATCTTGACCATGAACCAGCTGCTAGGAAATCTAACAGCATATGAGATGAGACTCCCACAGAAGAAGCCAAGTACGAGGGAGGCAACCTTTAAAACAAAAAAGAAGACAGAAGAAAAGGAAGACATATGCTCTTGCTCAGATGAAGAAGAGGCTAAATTTGTCAAGAAGCTGGATAGAGGCTCAGGTAAATACAAAGGCAAACTTCCTTTCAAATGCTTTAACTGTGGAAGATTTGGACACTATGCTGCTAAGTGTCCCCACAAGAAATTAAAGAATCAGGCTCAAGAATTAGGGAAAAATACATCAAAGAACTGGCAAAAAGGAAAGAAATTTAGTAGAAAATCCTTCTATGCTCAACAAGACAGCAGTGCATCCGAAGACTTTGATGAACCCTCAAGTGAAGAAGGAACCTCTGAATTTTTATTGATGGCCATAGAAAAACTTGAAGGACTCCTGCTAGAAGATGAAGAAGAAGAAGGTGAAGTCGACCTTGAGGAGGAGCTGAGAAGTTCCCTTGAGGAGATTGATAGACTCAAATTGAAGTGCAAAAAACAAAAGGACATTCTTCTCAAGTATGTACAAGAAGAAAAAAATTCAAAAATCCTCATGCAGCTAAAGATAGAGCTTGAAGAAGCCAAGAAGATAGAAGACATATTACTTAAGCAAATCAAGGAGAAAACTCAGGAACAAGAGAAGTTGGAAGAAGAAGTAGTATGTCTCAGGAAGAAATTAGAAAATTCTCAAAGGAAAGTGGCTATAAATTCTTCTCAAACAACAAGCTCTAGTAAGTTGAATGAAATTCTAGTTGCTCAAAGATCTCCTATGATAAAAACTGGAATAGGCTATGAAGGAGAATCAAGTAAAAGCAAAGAAAAGGAAAACAGAGAGATTATTTTTGTAAAAGCAAAGAAGGATGATGAAGCAGCTCAAATAATTCCTACAAAAGAAGAAACATGTAAGGAGGGAGACAGAACCCAGAAGAATCCTCTAATAACAAAGAATGAAAGAAATACTTAGACAACAGAAAAAGATTCATATACCCCTGAGTATGTCAAATTTGGAAGCCATCAAAGGAGATTCTTCCCTCCTATGAAAAATGCTACCTGTTATGTCTGCCACAAGCTGGGACACATTGCTACATACTATCATACAAGGAGGAGTAATTCAAACTAGCAAAAGATATAAACAGTGAAGAAACTGCAGAAAGAAAACAAATGGAGAAGACAACCTCACATCAGGTATGCAGATTGTTTCTATGGTTACTATTTTTATTGTAAATAATTTGGCCATAAAATCATTGAATGCAGAAAATATGGAAAAATATTGATGCTCAACACCTCAAGCAGGTTTATGAATCAAGGAAATTTTACTCATCCTCACAATTCTGCAAAAATCATAATCAAATGCTGTGTATGTAATAAAATTGGACATATGCCTTCCAAATGTCCTCTCAGAAGATGTAGTTCATCATCTCACAAAAGATACCAAACAAAAGGATGCTTCCAGTGGAAAAAGAAGGTGAATAAATGTGACCTGGGTCTAACTGCTCAAGACCTGAAAAGCTAGTGGTATTTGGACAGTGGCTGCTCAAAACATATGACTAGAGACATAAGCAAGTTTATAACTTTTGATGAAAAGAAATCTGGCAATGTTAATTTTGGCAATGATAACTCAAGAAAAATCAAATGAAAAGGCTTAGTCAGCATAGATAATGGCAGAGGAAAGGCCCAAGATGTACTATTTGTAGATGGGCTGAAAGAAAACTTGCTAAATGTCAGTCAAATGTGCGATAAAGGCTATGAAGTTCTTTTTAGAGCAGAAGACTGTGAAGTCAGATCAAGCACCACAGGTAAGACTCTGCTCAAAGGAGTTCGAACAGAGATTAATGTTTACATAGTGAAAGAGGAAGATGAAGCATGCCATCTTAGCAAACTTGAGGAGTCATGGTTATGCCACAAGAGGTTGGGACATCTCAAGTTTGATCATATCATCAGACTGAGCAAGAAGAAAGCTATCAGAGACATGCCATAAATAAAAAGGCCTTCTAATACCATATGCAAATCTTGTCAATTGGGCAAACAGACCCGCACATCATTTAAGGAAAAAGATGAGTTATCAAAAAGAAGACCACTCCAGCTTGTGCACATGGACCTGTGTGGACCTGCAAGAACTAAAACACCAAGTGGAAAATCCTACTTCATGCTGATAATAGATGGTTTCTCCATAATGACATGGGTTGCATTTCTCAAGAATAAATCGAAAGCTCTAGAAAAATTCAAAATATTCAAAGCTTTAGCAGAAAATCAGACAGGATGCAAGCTAAAATGCATCAGATCAGACAGAGGAGGTGAATTCACATATTATGACTTTGCAGACCTATGCAATGAAAATGGCATAAAGCAACAATTTACTATTGCAGGGACACCTCAGAAAAATGGAGTAGCAGAGAGACAAAATAGATCTATACAACAAATTTCCAGAGCCATGATGCAAGAGAGTAATATTCCTCAAACCTTCTGGGCAGAAGCAGTACACATAGCCATGCATATCCTTAACAAAGCTCACTTAAGGCCAAGCAGTGACAAGACTCCCTATGAACTATGGCATGGTAAACCAGCTTCAATCAAACATTTTAGAATCTTTGGAAGCAAGTGTTACATAAAGAATAATGATGAAAATCTTGGGAAATTTGATGCAAGAGCAGATGAAGGGATATTTCTAGGATATGCATCCAAAATTAAAGGGTACAGGTGCTACAACAAGACTCTTCGAAAAATAGTAGAAAGCATTGACGTGAGATTTGATGAAGAACTTCCAAACAATACAAGAGATACAGACTGCAGCAGTCCATCAGACAACCATGAAGAAGAAAACCAAGATGATGATGAAACAAGCAAGACAACAGAACATGCTGAACTGAGATCGAAAGCCCCCTCAAGATACACTCAGAAGAACCATCCATAAGATCAGATCATTGGAGACAAGAGAGTAGGGGTCCAGACAAGAAGGCCGCTAACTAAACAAACAGAAGAGGTATACATAGCCATGTTATCACAAATAGAACCAAAGAAGTTTGAAGAAGCCAGCAAGGACAAGTATTGGGTGAATGCTATGAATGAAGAATTGGACCAAATTGAGAAGAACAATACCTGGGAACTAGTTCCTAGACCTACTGAGAAAAATGTCATAGGCTCAAAATGGGTATTCAAAAATAAAATGAATGAGCAAGGACAAGTAATCAGGAATAAAGCCAGACTTGTCTGCAAAGGATATTCACAAATCGAAGGACTTGATTACGATGAAACATTTGCTCCTGTAGCCAAAATGGAAGCTATCAGAATGTTTCTGGCCTTTGCATGCTACCAAGACTTCAAGGTATATCAAATGGATGTGAAATCTGCATTTATGAATGGAGACTTAGAAGAAGAAGTCTACATGGAACAACGAGAAGGCTTCTCATTGACAGACAAAAAAGATTATGTGTGCAGACTGAAGAAGGCCCTATATGGACTGGAACAGGCTCCTCGTGCTTGGTACTCAAGACTGGATAAATATTTGCAAAAACAAGGCTTTAAGAAAGGTGGATTAGACAGTAATCTATATATAAAAGCCCATGAAAATAAACTCCTGATTGTCATTGTATATGTTGATGAAATTATGTTTGGAAGCAACAGAGATGAACTAACAAGGGTTGTTGAGGAGATGAAATCGAGTTTGAGATGTCTATGATTGGAGAGCTGGAGTTTTCTATTTAGGACTTCAAATTCGGCAAAGAACCTGGTATGACTTTATCTCACAAGAAAAATACTTAAAAGAAATATTGAAAAAGTTCAAAATGGAAGACTGCAAACTTGTGTCAACTCCCATGATCATGGGATGCAAGCTATGTGTTGAAGATGGATCTGCTGATATAGATCAAATACTCTACAGATCCATGATAGGAAGTCTGTTGTACTTAACAGCATCAAGACCAGACATCATGCTAGCAGTAGGGCTTGTGGCTAGATATCAAGCAGCACCTAAACAAAATCACCTTCTAGCAGTCAAAATAATATTCAGATATCTACAAGGAACTGCACAGTATGGACTTTGGTATCCAAAAGGAAAAAACTTCACTTTGACAGCATACACAGATGCAGATTGGGCTAGCTGTGTGGATGACAGGAAAATCACAAGTGGAGGTGCATTCTATCTAGGAGAAAGTCTTCAAGGCCTCTGACTTAGGATTATTCATAAACTTTGTGAATTTTGGTTGCTGAGACTTCAATCAAAAAAATTTAGGTTGTGTGGAAGACCATCATAATTGAACAGGTGTGGTACTGCAGATTTGTATTGCAGAAAAAGACATACTCCAACTATAAATTCCTCAACAGATATGGATTTCAGATGAAGATTATAATATAGACAGAAGTATAGCTGAAGCAAGCTTTATATGTCACATGGAGCATTCACAATCCTTAAGTATTGATCCAATGATGCATCCCTAATTATACAAATATGATTATATGTGGTTTTCATCACCTATGTATAGAGAAGTTCAAATATTCTCAAAAGTGTTCTCTCAACAACTCGTGTACACCAGTTTGGAGCAGTAGGGTACAAAGTCAGAAGAAGAAGGTTTAAACACATCTCCGAGAGAGGAAATGAAGAGGTAGAAAGCACACTAGGAAATGTGCAACCCTTTGCCATTGATGTCAAAGGGGGAGGAAAAGAAAGTAACAGAAGATAGGATCTTCTAAAAGAAGCCAGGCACAAGAAGACTTGGAGGAAGCATTGGATTATTGGTGAAGGTGTTGCCATCAATGCCAAAGGGGGACACTATTGGAAATGTTGTCATTGATGGCAAAGGAGATGACAAAACAGAAGCACCTGAAACATCATTCAAGGGGCAGAAAGGGAGCAGAGACATCAGAGGAAACAGAGACAAAGAGAGATAGCAAAAGAAAGGCAAAGGAGACAGTTTTGTTGGAACCTGTAATCAAAGAAAATAGCTGTAATACTCTGCGTAAAAGGTGGAGGTCGATTTTTATGTAATCACGGTTAAAGGAGGCTCGATTCTCTTAAGTTCTTGAGCTACTATAGTGTGGAGAAAGTCAAAATCCCAGTCTCTGCGTGGAAAGTGATACTAATATAAGCCTGTGTGAGTATTGCGAAATGGAAGTGTTATGGTATAACAGAGTATGAGTGCAGCTTGAATATGAAAGCGAGAACATAATCGATGGAAAGGCATGGTGCATTGAGGAGTTATCATTCTCCACGTAACAATTGTCTAGGCCTATAGAGATGAGTCAATGGTAATTGCAGTATGGACCAAGAAACTGTGTTGAGGAATTGCACATGAAAGGCAAAGCTCATATATATATAAGCGCGACGAAACCCTAAGGGAAAAGGAGAGGAACCACGAGTGTTGTGAACAGTGACAACGGGTTTGCGAAACCAACCCCACCCATATCGCACCGCCTTTGTACGGTAAGTTGTATTTACAATTCGAACGCGATCAATGCCATAGGCTGACACGTGGCCTTAAGTGGTTTTGAGATACCTCTCTCATCTCGAGTTAAAAGCTCATGCATCTAAGTCACACGAGATTTGATTGAGGACGTCGGATCATCTAAAGCAGTGTGACGTGCTATCCGCCGTTGGATGTGGCAGGGTCGTTAGTGCGGGGCCCAATTCTAATTTATATTGATCAGGACTGTTCAAACTACGGTTGCGAGTTTAACCAAGGTATGTCCGATGTGGTTGATTTTTGTTATAATGCTTCCAAAATTGAAGAAGGCTGTAATATATATATATATGGATATATTGTAGTGCACATATAATGGTTGTATATGCGAAGTCGGCGCAATATGAATTGTGTGAAAAGGTCGAAGGACAATTGCAATTGAAATGTTCTGTGAACATTTAATTAGGGTCACGTATACATGTAGATTGACTCTAAGTCGAGATTGAGAAGGGGGTTGACATGACGTGAGGACTCCACATTTGGAGATCGATGGGTTATATGCAATACGGGGTTTAACCTTAGGCCAACGAAAAATAGAGCTCCCGCCTGCAAAAGAATTATTTTTATCTTTATAACCCTTGAGCTTCTGCATTTTTAAGCCGGATAGGAGGTGTGTGGTTTCTTAACTAAAAGAGGATTTTTATCTAATATCTCAATCTCAGATTGAGATATTAATATACAGATGTAATTAATTTGTCAGTTAAAAGGAAGCAAAGTATGTTGAGGTTGCCAGATTGTAATGTTATAAGTGCTTGCGCATTGGTTTAAAGGCATCGAACCATTTGTTAGAGTATTAAGAGCTTAAGTCGGAAGATACATGAGTTTTATAGTCTTAAGGTTAAGACTTACATAATTCTATATTTGCCAAAATGTGAGTTACATCGAATCAGATTTGAACTCTGGGGAATGTGGTTTTGATAACCATCATATGTGAAAAGAAAAGCCTTCGCATACATTGATTTAATTTGCTAGCAGAAAATTAGAAGAAGCTGCAATTTTTATATAATGAGAGTTTGAGATTTATTGGGGAACTAAAACTATAAAACAAGTATATATGCAGTATATACACAACTACAGTGAACTTGGAGAATATGGACCTGACAGAGGTAAACAGAGATTGCAAAGCTGAAGAGATGTGCAGCAAAGGGATTCAAAAGTGCAGTGAACAGGTGGAATATGTAGAAGACAATGAACAAAGTATGCAGGACAATTGCATGACTGCTACAGAAAGGATAAAACCAGCAAGCCAAGGAATGAGTGAAGTTTATATTTTGAAACTGAAAATGTAAATGTTTTAATTATTCATATTGTTTGTGATGCAAAGGCAAGTGTCCAAAGGAAAAGAAAAATCCCACTGTAATATTGAAATTTGTACATATTGTTATAATTTTTTAAAGAGTTGGAAAAAGGAATGAGAAGGCAGAAGCCAAAGAGTCATGGTTGTTCACTTAAAATTCCTTTTGGAATACAAACAGTCATGTGATGAACTCTATATATAATATCAACTTGATATGCATAGTGAGAGAGAGAGGGAGAGTAAGGATAGATAAAGCAGAGCATAGAAGATTGAGGCAGAAAACATAAGGAAGAGAGGAGCATAAAGAGATGCTACAAAACATAGCTGATATCAGAGGTAAATCAGCAAACATTTCTTTTGAAAAATTGAGGAAGTTGGAGCTTCCCTATCAAGTTGAAGTTTGATAGCTATCAGTTGTAGCTGACTGAGGTTGGAGCCTCCTGTAGGTTGGTGCTTGCAGAAAAACAGTGGTGAGAGGGAGTTGGAGCTTGCCTTTGCATCACAACAATAATAATATGTGGTTTTCCCCCTTTATGGGTTTCCACTTACATCTTCTGTCTCTATGTGTTGCTTATATGTTGATATGATCCACCCAATCTGTTTAATTGTTTGTTTCTCTCACAATAAGGTTGATGTCACATTAATTTAATACTGGCTGCAACATTTTAAAATTGTTCACATATTAAGCTGTAAATAAGTTTGATGAAAATTTAAAAATATAATGTATGTGTTAAACTGATTCACCCCCCCCCCCTCTCAATTTAACCAAAGATTCAACACAATCTTTAGACAAAATTCATTTAATTGTTGAGACAATAATTTGTTTGTCTCCAAAGCTTCATTTTTGAATTGATCCAGAGTGGGATAATTCTTGAACCTGTCCAATTTAGATTGAAACATCTTTTCTTGTTCAATCTTCAGATTCTGCTCATTTTTTAGAAGAGCTTGTAATTTTGCAATTTCTTGATTTAGCTGTGGTTCCTTTTCTAGGGTCTGCTGATCAATCTTCTCTTTTTCAACAGCCAGCTGCTCTTCTAATTTTTTATTCTTGAGCTCTCCATCCTGTAATCGTTGTTCCAACTAAATGATCTTTTGTTGGTTTTCTGCAACCTATTCCTCAAAAATGGAAATTTGTACATCCTTTTGTTTCATCAACTGTGCAACTTCGGAGGCTTTATCTATAGTAGCAGCACTATAGGCACCTGCATACTAAGACAATTTTGTGAGATCCTCAGATGGATTCACCTCAGCATTCTTCTAAACAATATTCATAAATTCCCCTTGTGATGCCAAAAGTGCATCTTGATCATTTCTCCTCCTTTTCCTCTGTTTTCTCACCACAACCCTATGTTTGGGACTGTAAAATATATCCAAAGGAGAAATTTCTTCTATCTTTAACATAATCTCATCTGTGGGGTTTTCCGGGATGATTTCTACATCCTGGTCCTTTAGATCATCAACTTGGGGAGTGTTTTGTTGTCCTATTTGCTGGGCAAATTGTTCATATTGGCTCAGCAAATGAGGACAAACAATAATTTCAGTAGCTTCTTGTCCTCCAAGTTGAGTACCTGCACTATCATTTTTAGGTGCCTGTTCAATATTTTTACTCTCTGAGCTTCCTTTTTCAATATGCACATGGGCATCAGTACCTGTGCTCTCTTTTCCTGCTTGAGCCGAAGACTGTTGTACATCAATTTTAGCAGTAGTTTCTGATTTTCCAGTGTCATCTTTGCTGCTATCATCTTTCTTCTCCAAAACAGTATTAGTTCTTGTTACTTCTTTGCCAGAAGTACTTCCTGTATCTTTATGTTCTGGTTCACATCCCTGTGTAGAAATCCTCAACTAATCCAGAAGAACTCTGAGTAGCCTCTGACTTCTAAATAATAAAAATTTATTCATTTCTTTAGGCTGAAGTTTGGACTTTTCCAAATCAAAAATTTGAGACATTTTATCTACATAAACAAATAAATCATCAAAGACATCTAGTTCATGTTCGAACCTAGCAATTGAAACAAAGGTAGTAAAATCATATGCCACCTTCCTGGGATCATATTGCCTTCCAGGAACTGTTGAAAGCTTAAGATCAGTTAGCTTAACAACTTCTTTCTCAGCATGGACAAAATTGCTGAGAGTATAATCACCACATTTGAAAGGAAAAGTAGGCCACATAAGTTTTTTGTTGTTCTTTAAAGTCCTAGACATACCTTCTACTGTCAGCTGATAAGAAATTTCCTGTGCTAACAGTTTTTCTGGAACATATAAAGGAAGGATGTGTGGCTCTACAATACTTCCAAAAATTCTGACATAAGTGAATTTTTCCTCCCCGAACCAATTTCCAATAGAGGACAAATCAACTCTAGCTTTATTGAAAAGTCTAGGAGGGAATCGACCAAAAATGACTTGGTAAATCAGAATAAGAAAACCATGGCAAACTCTATAAACATGACTTCTGAAATATCCCTTCCATAAGAACTTATGATATATATGAATTGGGACAGGTTCTTTAGGATTCCATTTCCATCCTAATAGGGTAAATTCTGAATTGAAATAGAGGGCATCTAGGATGTAAGCACAAAAGTAAAAAGGAGTGGAATTTCCTGAATTCTTATCTTTTATGTACTCAATAACTCTATTGGCTATCTTATCAGACAAGATAATAGCCCAGTCCATTATCTCAGAATTAATAGCAGTATGTATCAACAGAACCATTTGAATGGAAAATCTAGCCTAGTTATCATTACCAAAAAATCTACACATCATAGCCGCGGCATAAAAATATGGAGGCAAGAGAGACTCCACGGAGTACATACCTAATGCCTCATGCCTATTTTTTTCAGGAGCCCTTCTCCATTCTCTGATTGGTTCTGACTGATTTTCATTGTTTGCAGTGAATTATTTGATAAACTCTTTGTTATAAATCTTCTAAGGGTCAGGAAGGTGATACATTGCTTTAATATCTTCTGGTCTGAATGACCCGAAGATTCTTCCAGATGCAGAAACAAAAGTTTTGTCTTTGATAGACATATTGTCAATCACCCATCTAATAACATCGTAATATGGGAAAATTTTTGCTCGAGCAGCAACTCTGTGCAGAAATGAGTTTTCCAATGAACCAAGAGGACTTTCAGAGTCAGAGTTTGAATCGGCTTCATCAGGAACTGTGGCTTTAGCTTCAACAATTCTAGGGTTTTCCTTTTCCAATATATTGTAAACACTTTCCCATATCATTTTTTCAAGTCCCTGGCAGGAGGTGTCTATAACCAGCTTAAGCTTTGTTGGTTTGTCTTTAGGTGGCATAATAATCACAGGGGCTTTTGCAGCAATGGTCGCTTTCGATTTCCTAAATCTCTTCGACATTTCAGTGTCAGGGAGTATTTCTATTGCTCTACGAACAGAAAATTTGGATGTTCTATTGCTCTGCAACAAGGAGAAGCTTTCAGCCAAGGTAAAAACGTAATAATGAAAAAAAAAAGCAGCTATACAAAGGGTTTATTCATTGATTTGTATTTATTATTTCTGTGCTTTAAAACTTAAATGCCCTCTAGGGAGTCACACTCATGCATTCAATAACAAAACAAATCATTGTTATTCGTTTGATTCACGAGTTTAATGTTATCGTACAATTCGAGATTTGGCATATTTCAGAATAAATATAGATATATTTCCTTTTAAAACAATGAAACACGATGAATGATAATAAATGGATAATTAAGTCATAATCGCATCGCAATTCATTAAAAAGGGAAATGAAACAAGACTTATACCAAATCCAAATTGCGAAGATCGCATTGGAGATTTAAAATGAAATGAACCGTTTAATATTTTCTCCGAAAATGTGATTGGATGAGATATGGTCCGTCGTGTTGTTCCTTGAGAAACAATTCCTTGCTGTGTAAAGGAATCCGTGCTCAAGACATTAAAGACAGCAGTGCAGACAGTGTGTGCGAGTGACATAGTGCAAGACTGTTAAACCAATTGATAACAAGCTGAGAGTCACCAAAAATCTGGATGGAGTTGCAATGAATTTCCTGGGCAAATGTCAGAAGAAGTCTAAGGCATTGCAGTTAAGCATAGTTGTTTGAGCCGGGTCCCAATCCCATTCTGATATGGTAGTGGTGATGATCATTTAAATAGAGTATTGCACCTCCACCACAGCCAGTTGCATTAGACGCACCATTGAAATAGGCCCATGCCTGACTGTGATCAATTATTTCAGGTGTTCCGAGAGGATTCTTGCTGAGATTACTGTCCACAGGCAAGAGATTGAAAGTAGCTATTGAGGCAGCACAAATGCGGTCATAGTCAATAGGTATATCCCTGAAGATCTGTTTGTTTCGACCGATCCAAATCTCCCAAGCCATAATCAGTGGGAGATTTCTCATTCTCGGGCTGTTAACAAAATGCTGCCACCAATTCGTCCAGGCTTCAATAAGAGTGCCCCCCTGCCAATTATGAATACAGCCCAGGCCTGTGGTGACCCGTGACCAGATTACATTGATGCCGGTGCACAGAAGGAATAGATGGGTCGTGTCCTCACAACTTGCAAGGCAGTAGCAGCATTGCGATGCGCCCTGGTATGCCCGTTTGTGGAGAAAGTCCATAGTGGGTATACAGTGATTAAGAATGCACCAGAAAAGTGTTTTGTGTTTATGCGGGGCCTTTAGTTTCCACAAAATACGCCACCACCAAGCTTTGATAGGGGGTTCCTTGGTCCGAATTAGGGCGAGGTATCCAAGTTTAGGAACATAGTGACCATGCGGAGAAACCGCCCATATTAATCTGTTAGCCTGCTCAATGATCCGAATGTTTGTAGCCTTAAGAGCCCAAATGTATTTCTGCCAAATCCGGGAACCAGCCTGTGGGATCTCGAGGTCATCATCATTTAACCAGGCTTGGCCCCGCCAAGAGGAATGTGCCAAGTCCGCTATCTGTGCTAGATAGAAAATGTTCCTGTGGGCGAGGTGTTCGGTGATAAAAACAGGTAATTTGTAATACTCTCCACTGCCAGACCAAGAATCCATACCTATGTGGACCATAGCACCCGAGCCAATCTGCCATGATAATCCAAGCTGTATGATGTGAGCCGCCTTGTTGATTGCCTTCCAAATAATAGACGCACCAGGTGCCTGTCCAGTGCTGCCTCGGATCCAATCGAGGGGGTTTCGAGGTGAGATATATTTAGCCACAATAACATCTTTCCAGAGGCTCTGACCCGTGATTAGGTGCCAGCACATTTTTGCAGCCAGAGCCTTCGAAAAAATATGCAAATCTTTTAACCCCCAGCCCCCCCATTGTTTAGGGATGTTGATGCGGTCCCAGGCAGTCCAAGCGAATGAGGAGGCCTTCCCCTGGTTGCGCCAGAGAAATTGTCTGCAAATCCTTTTGATTCTGTTGGTAATGCCAATAGGTATCCAAGCCAGGGTCATCCAATAGACCGGAATAGCTTCCAACACAGATTTGATGAGGATCAGTCGGCCAGCCCGAGATAACCATCTGTTATACCAGACACTAATTCTGCGTTCAATTTTGGCAATGATCCAGTTCCAGTCTTTAATCTTGTAGTCGTTTGGTTTGATATGATACCCCAGATATTTGAGCCCATCCTTAATATCAGTGCAGACAAAGTCAAATAGGTTCAGTGAGGTGCCTTGTTCCAATCTCGAGCATCCAGTCATGATAATAGTGGATTTGGTGCTATTAGGTGCCATACCTGTGGCCCTGCAAAAGCACTTCCGGAGCAGATCAAAGTGGACGGAGTCTTGTCTAGTACCATTAAGGAAAATGAGTACATTGTCCACAAATAAAAGATGGGTGAGATGAAGAATATCATTGATCCGGAGTCCTTGTAGTTCTCCCCTGTCTTTTGCATTCTTAATGAGAATCGAGAGTCCCTCCATCACCAAGACAAATAATAATGGAGAGAGAGGACATCCCTGTCGAAGTCCCCTCCCCGCATGAAAGAAATCAGATGCGGTGCCATTGATCAGAATGCTGAAGGTGGCATGTCTGATACATCCCATAATCCAGTTTATAAACAAATGAGGGAGGCCAGAGTGGATTAATATGAGATGAAGGTAGCTCCAGTTGACCTGATCAAATGCCTTAGTGAGATCGATTTTGAGAATGGTGGATTTCTGGCACAGGGTCTTAATGGAGTGAAGGGCTTCCTGGGCGGTACCAATAGCTTCATGAATTTTCCTATGATTCAGAAAAGCAAATTGTTCCTTTTCAATATGTGTAGACAGAAAAGGCTTGATGCGATTTGCAATAATTTTGGATATGATCTTATAAATGCAATTACATAGAGATATAGGCCTGTAATCATTGAAACAAGTCGGATTGTCTGATTTTGGTATAAGTGCAATGAAAGTGGTATTGAACCCATCATATATCCTGCCACGCACTCTGCTGTCTTCAATCATATTCAATAGATCAGAAGATATGAGTTCATAAAAATGGATGAAAAACTCAATGGGCCAGCCATCAGGCCCAGGGCTTTTATCCCGCTTGAACCATTTCAATACTCCTTCAAGTTCACCCAATGTAACCGGTGCATTAAGGTCATCCATCTGATCCTATTCCACAAAACGTTTGAAATGCTGAGTAATGCACATGATATCCGGAAGATCAATGCAACTAGACGCCCTATAAAGGTTTGTGAAATGTCTGGTGCCCAGGTCAAATAATTGAGACTGCGTTCTCGCAGTAAACCCATTGTTATCAGACAGTTCCCATATTGCATTTGCAGCCCTACGGCAATTTGCATGTTGCTGAAAGAACTTGGTATTTTCATCACCCGCATGTAACCATATAGCCCGGCTTTTAAGCCTCCAGTCTTCCTCCTTATGTCTCAGAAGTTTAGCTTTTTCATATTCAAGAGCAATTAATTGTTCCCTGGTATCATCAGTTCTATACCCCAGCAAATCTGCATTGTTGAGACGGGCAATCTTGTTTTCAATATTATGCAGAGCCTCCTTCTTCGATCTCTTTTTGTTCCGAACCCACTGAATGGTAAGGTGCTTAATGCGGTTAAGATTGTCATTTATGATCCGACCTGGATCACTATTATTCAAAGGGCCACAGTGCTGCCAAGCCCGAGTGACCAACAGGTGGTAATCAGGATCTCTCAACCAACGAGAATTGAATTTAAATGGGGTACGAGCCCTATTAGGGCCACACTCGAATTCCAGATAAATTGGAGAGTGGTCAGATTTTCCACCCATCCCCACCCACTGACGAGCACGAGTCATAATAGGTAGGAGAGACTGCTTAATGAGAAATATGTCTAATCTGCGAGCCAAGGCGGCATTTCCAGTCCTTTTGTTCCTCTAGGTGGGTTGGATCTTGGTAGATTGAATGTCAATGAGATTTGAGTTGCCCATCAATGAGTTGAAAAACTCAGCCAAAGGATCCGGGGTGGCTTGGGGACCCCAAGATTCAGAGATACCTAAAGAAAAATTTAGATCACCACCCAAAATAAGATGAGGTGCATTTAGTAGAGAACAAGACAATAAGGAGGTCCAGAATTGCTCTCTGTTCGTGCAGGGCCCATAAATGTTGATCAAGGTAAATTCCACCTCCGAGTTGCCAAAAAGGACATGCATAGCCAGTACTCCAGACTGGCCCCAACAGTTTGTCATCCGGGTGGTCCTGTCATTTATACCCAATGCACAGCCCCCAGATCTCCCAAAAGCATCAATGGTAATGAAGGTCCAACCAAGTAGAAGAGAATTCAAGGAAGCCTACACAGCAGGGCCAGCACCAAGCGTTTCCTGAAGAAATAGGATGTCAATGGGTCTTTGAGCAATCAATTCTCTGAGGGCCAATCTCTTATCGGGGTTGGCCAGACCCCTGCAATTGAAAGAGAGGCAAATCATGATGAAACAGTCAACAAGGGTCTTCTAGCTCTAAGGACCCGCATAAGAGAGGATTGAGTGCCAGCCTCCACTTCGAGATTGGCTCTTTTGATTGCCTTCGCCAATGCAGAAGGTCGACCACGAGT
The DNA here is from genome assembly GCA_034641835.2 of Pinus albicaulis. Taxonomy (NCBI): domain Eukaryota; kingdom Viridiplantae; phylum Streptophyta; class Pinopsida; order Pinales; family Pinaceae; genus Pinus; species Pinus albicaulis. The sequence goes on along the minus strand of JAXQQM020080754.1, from coordinate 5,096 downwards.
TTTATAGGGTAAACAGTCCAGACTCGGCCCAATACCAAAAGTCTCACCAGATTGTGAAAGTGAGAGAGATCTAAGATAGTAGTTATGACTCGATGAGGGAGTCTCAGATGAGGAGGATGATAGGCAGTGTGAGGGCTCAGCAGTGGAGTGATGAATAATGGAAGAGGATGACGGTTGAGCCATAGCAATGGTGCAGCATACCGAGGGGAGTTTCAGTGAATGGCCAGACAGAGTCGATGGTATGCAAGTATTAGTAGTAGAGTAGGACTGATTGATAACTACAATACCAAATGTGGAAGCAAGAAGAGTGCTAGAAGGTAAGTCTAGATTATCATTAGAAAACAAGGAGGCAATGGAAGGAGAAGTACCCGGGATAGATGAGGCCAGCTTAGTAGTCTCCGACATAACCTGAGGGCAAGATCTGGGATGTGAGGTATTCCACGATGGGAGAACAGTCTGCACCAACCCAGCATCTCTCGGGGAATCCGGGGTCGGCAACAACGCATCTGCAAAGCCCAGCCCAGTTCGGTTCACCGGCTCAGTCTGTGTTCCAATCGAACAAGTTTTCTTTAAAGCCTGCTTGCCAAAACCCTTCTTTGGACATTCTTTGTACAAGTGTCCAACTTCATGACACTTCCTGCATCGAAAGGGCACACCCTCGTAGTCCAGTGGTTGCTGCCACATCATCCCGTCAAATAGCATGTTGAAGTTTTCATAGAGACCGTCCCGAGTGTCTAAGAAAATCAAGATTCGAGCCACAGCTCGACTGCCCGATGTCAAGTAAGATCGATCATGGTCCAGATATAGGCCAAAGTGTCCTCCGATGTTCCTGAGCGCATAGTCGCTCCAAAATTGCAGTGGCAGACCCGGCAGCCTCATCCAGATGGGACCTGCTCCCGCATTCTCCTTTTTCGGGTCGAACAGGGGAACCCATCTCTTGAGGTAGACGGGGTGCATCTCAAGATGCCAGTAATGCTTGAGTGCCCAATCCGATTGCTCAGGGTGATCAAAAGAGAGTGAAAACCAACCTTTGGTGAGTACCTGGGCTTCCGGGAGAACATCGAGAGTCCCACTCCAGAGCTCACGAATCCACCGTTGTAGCCGAGTCTCGGAGTATTTTCGGCCGCGGACCTTCCCCACAAGCGTCTTGGAAGCAATAATGCCCCAGTCCTTCATACCGCTCTCACTACCAAAGTTTGTGATATAACTGAGTTTAGTCTTTGTGACCCTGTGCTGTTTGTTTGCTTTAGTGCAGCCTAGCGCCGACTCAACAGAGGTGTCTGATTCTGAGGATGTACAAATCTTCTCCGGAATGGAGATGTCCTCCGGAATGGCCTCCAAAAAATGTCCTCCGAAAAAATTCCTTAAACGCAAACCAAGAAGAAAAATCACGCCGCCTCCAAGAAATGTCCTCCAAAAAATTTCTTTAAACTCAAAATTGTAAAATCAATTTGCTTTCAAGAAATGCTCTTAAACCCAAACAAAGAAGTTCAAAAGATTTACTTCAACACAAAACATGTACATACCTTCAAGAAAAATCACGCCGCCTCCAAAAAATGTCCTCCAAAAAAATTCCTTAAACCCAAACCAAGAAGAAAAGTTTTTGAACCCAAACCAAGTCTTTGTAAAATGAGATGAAGTGGGAAATGTGCGAAAATTGTGAATCATTTCGCGCCAATTTATATTGACGCGAATTGTGTTTTTAGTGGGGGCTTCGAAAATTTTTGCGGCCGACGGAGAGTTACACAATAGTTCGGCCGAACTCTTGATAAAGAGTTCGGCCGAACTATTATGACGTTAGGTGTAACGAGTTTGAAATGGAAAACATAGTTCGGCCGAACTTGTATTCAAAGTTCGGCTGAACTAACGCGTCACCATTACGCAAAAACCAGGCTCTAAAAACGGTTCTGCAACTTTGGACTGATTAAACTCCATAAAAGGTTGTTAATTAACTGTCAGAACTAATACAAGCATTTTCAAAATTGAATCTACTTTAAGGAAATATAACTTTTATGGAATTTCGTAAACGTTTATTAATTTTAATTATTTTTCTAAAAAAATGGGTGCGAACAATTTCTAAGGGTCATTGTGATTCAGTGAAATCAAAATTTTGTATCTCCCAAAATACATTGTAAAAAACATTGAAAAAATTATGGGGCATTACATTGGTCCGTCGACTCTAATGGGTAGCTTTTAGATTTTTAGTTTATAACTTATATGTTAAGAAATTTTTCGCCACGCGAAACATATCCAAAATACGCAGTTTTTCGTAATTGGATCAGTTCAAAAAATTCTAGTAATTATGATATGCATCCATTGGCTTTGTAAATATGATGAAACCAAAGTAGACTCTGTCTAGATTGTTGTAACACATTTTTTTTTTTCAAAAACACAAATTTTCAATGAATACAGTGTCGCCACATAACATGACTTCCTATGAATCCTTTGATTGTTAAGAAACAAACACTCAAAGAAACACTAAGTTGACATATCAAATCTGCATAAAAAAATTTCAAAAAATAAGTAATAGAAAGCTAACAAAATTTCTCACAACTTTTATTTTTATCGCAAAATGAAATTCTACACAGAAAATTTTTTATAGTTTGCAGAAAGTTGAAGAACCGAAAAAAATGAATTTTTTTTCTCAAAAAAGGGCAAAAAGTGTAACTCAGCTTCACATTTTCACCCATATGTTTCCTTTTAAAACTTTGAAATATGATGAATAATAATAAAAGAATATTAAATTCATAATCGCATCGCAATTCATTTAAAAGGAAATGAGACAAGACTTATACCAAATCTCGATTGCGAAGATCGCATCGGAGATTTAAAATGAAATGAACCGTTTAATATTTTCTCTGAAAATGCGATTGCGATGAGAAATGATCCGTTGCATCGGAGTTTTAAAATGAAATAACACAATGTTTTAATTTCTTCTGAAATGCGATTGCGATGAATCGCATCCCATAAAACATATATACAAGAAAAACAACACTTTAAACTTATCCAAAATGCGATTGCGATTGAGCGTGATCGCATCGGAATTTTACAAAGCAAAAACAATCCTTTTAAAGAACTCGCCAAGTTTTCGATTGTGATTACTGTTAATTTTTAATTAAGTATAAAGTCTTTATAATATGTTTTATATGTTTAAAAGGCTTTATAAATCATTGGATCGGAAATTTATTAAAGGTTGTACACTTTGTGAATAAAAAGGTGATATGCATCCTTTTATCAATGAATCTTTTATTTCTATTTAAGAATAAAGATATATAAAATCGGGACCTATTTTTAAATGGGATTTATTCTAAAATTTAAAAATGGGGAGGGTTGTTGTACAGTACAACACTTCCCTTCCTTTATTTTTTCACCTTAGCTCTGACACCATGTTGAGAAATCTAGGGTAGAGAAAAGAGGTGGTTTCTCCATAAATGATAACTACTTGTAAATACTTTTAATTATTTTGATTAGGTTATTATTTAGGTGTTTATTATTATAGTGTTTACTTCACCAAACAACTATCGGGATATAAACAATAATAAGACAAGGGACACAAGATGTAGGTTATCAACTAGGGAGAAAACCTCTCCAAATTTAGAGGAAAACCCAAACAAATTCTTATTCTATGATAGAATCTTCAAGTGATAAATTCCAAGACCAAGACCCTTGACCTACTAACTTGTCGAAAACAAAGTCACAATACCTTTTCCACAACTTCTTCTTCTTGCCCAAGTCAATACTAGTCAAGTTGACTTTTAGAAATGTTAATCTCGGCTACTCTAAAATTTCATCCCTTTTCCACAATCCTAGAATTCTTTTCTTGCCTAAACCTCTACAATTCCATACGTGTGTTCTTATTGGAGGATTTTGGTGATTCTTTCCCTCTTCACCTAAGTTGGAGACTTACCTTTTTTATCTTAGATAGAAAGAACCCTGGCTTGGTGACCTCCTTCTTAGATTCTTCAAGCAATGATGTAACCCTACTGCAAAAACCATAAACTCTTTCACACGTGCAAGGAAGATGACCCAAAATAGTGCCAAAAACTCTTCTCGCTACTTCCCTATCCTTTCACTATTTATGAGTTTTCCTTCTATTTTTTTCTCACACTTCTTCTTGAATTTCAGATACTTGTATGAATGGAAGCTAGGTGAAGCCGAGTCCTCCTTTATATAGTAGTTTATCCTTGCTAAATAAGTCTACTTGAGCTTGTGACTGAGACAAGAACCTCTTCTAGAATGATTTCCATCTCCTTTTGCAGTTCGACCTGATGAAGTACTTGTGACAAGGTATGGAGGGTTTATGACTCAAATAAATTCTATTTGTAGAATATGTAACATGCCCAAATGGGTCTTCAATACATGGAGTTGACTCAATTGAATTTATGAATTAATTACAAATCCCAATAGGTCACAATGTGAGCTTGATCTATAAAAATTCCTTGAGCATCAAATGCATTCCTACAGAAGAAAAAAATAAATAAATTTATTTTTCTTGTTTTCATTAATTACATAAAATCATGATTACACATGTCATTATGAATATTGAACCTAGTCACAAATTTAAACAACTTCCCTTCCTCTAGATCTCTAGGCTCAATATTTTTTACCTTGGTGGTGGAAACTATGGTGTTGGCCTCTACATCGATAATCTACTTCCCTTTATAATTCCCCTTATAGCGTTTAGACTTAGATTCGGAACATGCATCTAAATATAAAGCGTTCAGCCTGACCACGAGTGGCTGCTTGGCACAACACTGAATTGTGTTTTGTGTGGGGCTGTTATGAAGCTCACACCACTTTCTATGTCCTTGTTCATCTTTGTGGCACTATTTTTTTCTTTTAGATTTCATGGGTTTTCCTAGGTCATCTTAGTATGACTCTGTTCTTTCTTCAGTGTTTTGGGGGTTCCTTTTCCTTACTTCAATCTTGACATCGTATCATTATGTATCAGCACTAGAGGAGATGTACAGGAATTACATATCATCTTGTATGTATTTGTGTATATATATATGTAGTACTTGAGTACAAAATAACACTAAAACTCCTTGATACCCCACTTCATGTGAAGGGTATGATTTGTTTTTTTTAATTTGGCA